>OX333076.1:5211756-5271831 GCA_946863875.1 Alloplasta piceator | reverse complement strand
GTAATTCTGTGTTTTGTGAAAAAAGAGGAAATTTGAAAAATCCCGTATAACACGAAAACAAAAAGAATTCATGAAAAACTTCAAGATAGCAAAAAGTTGCGTCTGTTTTCGTTGAGTTCAGAGGAATTTTTTCAGATTTTTGTTTTCAAATTACCATATCTTGAGAAATATGAGATTATTTATAAAATTTCAAGAGGAGTAAGTACTTTATTTTACAATTTTGAACACATTGGAATTTTGTTCACATTTTTTTCCCAAATTTTTTTTCTCCTATTTCGATCGGAAAAAAAATGTTCGAAATTTTTTTTTTCAAATTTCCTCTTTTTTCACAAAAAACAGAATAACAACAATCAGCTTCAATTTTTATATAAACAAGAATTTTTTTTTTTATATATTACTCATTTTTTTCAGTATACGGACAGACTATCATTAAAGATGGTTAATTGACATTGAATTTACAGGAATTGGAGGAAGGGTTGAAATAGCATAAAAATTGAACATGAGTAAGAAAATAAAATAAAAAAAATTGCAGGACATCCAACGATGGTTTTAATTCCTGTTCTATTTCTATGCATCCAGATCTATCTTCCTCTCCCTCCTATTTTTTCTCTTCTTTTAACTTCTCCTTTTTTCTCATTCTTCAGCACCAAACATTTGATCGTTTCGTTTCGTGAAAAATATCGAACGCGTGGCTGAACTGAATTTCCATATACTGAGCTTACGTTTATATGGTCAGCTGAGAACGGACATAACTCTGTGAGCTTTGAGGGGAGGTTGATACAGTGAGGGGGGGAGGGGTTGAGAACGCGAGGGAGAGAGAAGAAAGGACAGTGAGAAAGTGAAAGAAAGAGAAAAAGGACGACCCGTGTAGAAATGTGATAGGGCAACCATTAGTTGATTCTTGCCCCTGATCCGCCCTGCCTGATCCGATTTTCCTGGCAGGGCCCTGACATGGAACTTAACGACCTGGTCCCTAGTTATTACATTGAAATAATCACTTATTACCAGTGCCCTGCATGATCAGAATATGAACAGTTTCCGACGATGTTATTTTTACACTTTTAAGCAAAACATATTTTTGTTTTATTACCCTGGCAGGGCTCTGATGTGAAAACTATTGGATTCCCCTAAGTATTTATTAAAATAAAATGATTTGTATATCGACTTTCAGTATAATAATAATAATAATAATAATAATAATAATAATAATAATAATAATAATAATAATAATAACAATAATAATAAATTAACAATCATTGCTGCGTTTGTTATTATTATTATTATTATTATTATTATTATTATTATTATTTAATTATTATTTACATTATCACTTTTATCCCGCGAGAATAACAAGCAATTGTGCGCCTGTCACAAGTTCGTTACGTAGGCAGAGGATTATTATTATTATCACCACGAACCGCATCGCGTTAGTTCCGAGACTTGGCGCGAGATGTCGCAGGACAGTAACCGTTGAACTCCCATACGGATAATGTGTTCAGTATGCTTATATAGACGGGTGCGAGCACGGATGTCAGCAGACGTCGGTGTCGGGAGAATCCATACAAGGAGTTCCTGCCGTCTTATGTAATTGTACTTATTTATTTAATTCTCGTAGAGAATTTCCGTTCACTCGGAATCTAATATTCTCTTCGAAGATTGCCAAAAGAAAAGTGTACCCTAAGAAAGGGTTGCTTCGAAATAAATAATAAGATGCGTACATTGAAAAAGGAGTACCTCGTAAAAGCGAATTGTTCAAAAAGCGCTTCGGTGTATGATCGGGAACTTCATAGCCGTGATCAGGGCCTTTAAAGGCATGATTCTAAAAATCTTAGGGGCCTGATCAGGATCTGCTAGGGCCGGATCATATCGTCATAGGGGCCTGATCATGACCGCCGGATCCGGAAATGGCCAGCCAGGTGTTACATGGCATAACAGGGCCTGTTAGGATGAGCGGATCATTTCCCTACGTCAGTTAGGGAGGGCAAGTCAGGGGCAGAAGTTTTTCCCTACCAAAATTTCTACACGGGGAGAGGTGAAAATGGAAAAGTGCGATATCGACGACTATGGGAAGTGAAAAAGCTGCTATTTCCGTAACCGCAAGGGAGAAAGGAGGGAAAAGAGGGGTCAGTAAATATACCGCGCTTCGGCAAACGAAAGATAAGTGTCCTCGGACGTTTTCGAGGCACATCGACAGACAGAAGTATGGAAACTCGAGGCGCAGGGAGAGAGAGAGAGAGAGAGAGAGAGAGAGAGAGAGAAGACGAAAGCTCAAGACACGCGACAGTTTGAAAAGGGAGAAAAGAAAGGAGAATCCTATCGATAAAGGACGACGGCGAAGGAAAACGATGAACTCTCGAAGAAGGCTCAAACTTTCGATATACTCGTGAGACGATGGTTGGGAAGAGAGGAGGCGAAAAATCAACTATGGACTTAAGAGGGAAACCGGAGATATGAACAAAAGTGAAAGAAAAATCGGGGAGGTTCAGCGGGAGAAAGGAGCAAAGAGATCGAAGCAGGAGGCGTCTTTTCTAACCTAAATGGGATTTTTATTATTATCTTGAAGTCGAGCTTTTTTGCATCATCACGAAAAAAGCTCTGGTTTCACGAGAAAATTGATTTTGAGATTTTCATTTGAGTGTCTCTACGAGCCGGAATTTCTGACTCATTGTAGAATTCCAATTGTGGAAAAAGTCACATCGAAAAAACGATTTTTTTTTTTAAACAAGCTTTTATTAGTTGTTAATAAAAAATAACTAAAAAGTTAAAAATAAAGCTATTCCGATTGGAAATAAGTTTTCAAATAAAAGCGTGTTACACCCTCTTTTTTCTCTTGCTGTTAAAATGCTAACACGCTTTTATTTGAAAACTTATTTCCAATCGGAGTAGCTTTATTTTTAACTTTTTAGTTATTTCTTATTAACAACTAATAAAAGCTGTTAAAAAAAAAATTCGTTTGTTTATTTTTTAATTTTTAGTATTTATGATGTTAAATAACTAGTTTAGTAATGTATATCTAGTTTCGCATAATTTTTTGCAAAAAAAATGTTTCGCAAAATCTTTTGCACAAAAATTATTTTGCAAAATTTGGTAGACAAGATTATTTCACACAATTAATTTGCAACATTTTTCTGCAAAATTTATGCATGAATGTAATTCTTCCGTTGGGAAAATTAATTTTTTTTTGCACTGACAAGCGATATTTTTAACCTCCACAGTTTTTTCCCCCTTTTTTTTTTGACTGTCAGATCTCGCACGAGCGAGAGGCTGTCCAATTTTTTTATTACCACTGCCCTTTCAACGCTGAAATTTGTCAAGTACAGCCTTTTTTGAGAACTGCAAAATTCGAATATTTTCAAAGTCGTTTGTGGAATGTTCGTGATAGGGAAAAATTTTTTGGCCGAATTTCAAGTCTGTGCGATTTTGTTTCTTCACAGAATATTTCGCCAATTTTTTGTTCGACATTTTTATGTCGCCAGTCTCCCTTTATCTAGTGCAAATTTTGTCGAAATTGCAAAAGCATTTCCATTCCAGGGTTCTTTCAATTTTTTGCAATATATTTATGCGGGTGTTTCAATGTTCGGAATTTTGAAGTTTTTTATTTTTAAATGTTACGATCTCAATTTTTTGTAAAATACACCAAGTTAACAAAATAATCAGTGTTGAGTTTAAAAAAAATTGCTTCGGAGGTTTCGTTTGAAAAAAAAAATGCAAATTAAGAAAAATGCTTGAAAACTGTGAAAATTGGTATAGATTTTAGAAAGAAACGCTTGATTAGAGATTGTGACATTGTTCAATTATTAAAAATGCTCAAAAATTGTGCAAATTAGAAATTGATTTATAGCTTCCAAATTTATTTCTGACATCATAAAATAAGCCACGAGCAAATTTCTAATTTGCATTACGTTCTTTTAAATTTCAAATTCATACCTGCATATTTATTTCTGCATCCCAGGAATGATTCTTTCCGGATTTGGTCCATTTCTGAAAAAGAATTGTACTCATTAGTTAAAAATTTACTTCTAATTTTCTCAATAGTTATTAATTTAAAATATCTTAAAATTTTTTAAATACGATTTTCCACTATTTCCACTATTTACTATTTCTGACATTCCATCTTCTCTATAACAACGTTTAATTCGAAAGGAACCAGAGGTATATCGATAAATATTGAAAAATGGTGATTGTGAAAAAGATCCGATACCGATAACTCGTTCGAGCGAAGTCGTGGAAGATTCACGATTGCAAAAATATTTTTTTTCAGATAGTAAAAAAAAAAATTGTAGGTACTAAATTCCAAAATGGTGGGGCAGGAGGGCAAACATTGCGGGGACCTTCATTTCGTGAGTTCCATTTTTCCGTCGGAGAAAAATCTCAATGAGAAACGCAATTGGGAAATACCGAATTTTTCAACCCCCTTAAAATAAACCGATGTGATTTATTTGTATTTTTTTTGTATCATGCTTATTCAACAACTGCAGCTTTTTTCGAAGCTGTGCATTTTTCTCTTCCTCTCTCGTTCTGTCTCTCGCACGCACTGGCTGTCAGTACGTCGAGGGACTCGTTGAGCCCTTGTCAGCTTCCGTTAGTGTAACGATTTTTTTTTCTCGTCCAACACATAAACCCAGCGAAAATGTACCCTGGATATGGGGTATAGTCTACGAGACTATAAATATCAGAGAGCTCGTGAGAGCAACGGCATGCAAAGAGAGAGAGAGAGAGAGAGAGAGAGAGAGAGAGAGAGAGAGAGAGAGAGAGAGAGAGAGAGAGAGAGAGAGAGAGAGAGAGAGCTGGTGCAAAATGAACACGTTGAGAATGGTATACCGATAAATCTTGTCAGAATCAGGGCTCAATTTTCCGATGTACGGTAGTTTTTATTTTTACCCGAGAAACCGAGTTACGATAAATTTTTTCACACTGACCAATGAAAAACGTCCATTTTTGTCTTCGTGCTCGATTAGAGGTATAAAAAAAGGAAAATATTCCATACTGGCCATAATTATTATAGTTTACGATGACCAGAGTGGTCATCAAACATTTATTTTGAAAATTTACTTCATTCAAATCTCCAACAATTATTTTAGTGCCCAAGAAGTTAAAAATATTCCACCTGTAAAAATAAGTGTTCAGTTTTTCGTAGGAATTGAAGAGCTTATCGATGTTAATAATAATTAATGATTAAACGAACTTGGAAAATTACCCAGTCACTGAAAACTGTCGGGACATGTATTGAGGGCCAAAAAGTTATGGAGTGATAAATCCATAGACATAAAAAATTGAACATGAAAAATTAAAAAAATAAATAAAAAAAGGTTGACACAAACGATGATAACTTTTGGGAGGTCAACCTGAGCACTAAAAACTATGTTGAGAATCAATAAATTAACTCATAAACGTGGTATTGAAAATTAGTTTGCCCGGGTCAATTTTTCAGTCCCACGAGACCAAACTTCTAGGATTTAATATAAAAATCATAATAAAGCTAACGATATTTCTGGTTATTTGTTAATCACATCGATTTATTCAACATTTTTATTATTTTGTTTTTTTTAATTGAAGCAAAGATAATGGTTCGATGTTTTTTTTATTATGAATCGATGAATTAAACTTACCTTAGAGTTTTTTTAACATAAATTTTAATGGAAATTTGCATTCCTGAATTTTTTTCTCCAAATTTTGATGTCTGTCGACTATAAATTGATTGAAAGTTAACCATAAGTTTTTGAACGTGAATTTTGATGGAAATTTGAATTTAATTATGTCTTTATTAGAACACAGGTACGAGTTATGCCTTGATTGTTCATTGTAACTTGGCCTCAGCATTGCCATCATTTTTTATTTTTATATTTCATTCATTTTTGAGTGAACTTTGATAATTGATTTCATTCTGATAAATGAAATTGAGTAAAGAATAAGACAATGTCTACTTTATTGGAAATCGAACCTCTTTATGTATTTTGAAAAAAGTCGATTTTCATGCTCAAAGTTAAACGTTTCTCTTATTTATACAGAATCTCAATATTTTTTTTCCTCAAAGTACCATTCCTGAGCTTTAATTTCCCGTTTGAAATTTAAAAAAATATTAATTACATCCAAAGTTATGATTTTTTTTAACAAAATGGTGCATTCTTCACGTTTTCCTTTGTTTATATGATTATATTTTTTGAATAAATGATGAAATCAGCAATACAGTGATTGGTCCTTATTCTAGGATGGTTGAAGAGATTTCATGAATTTTGAGGAATTTTTTAGGGCACTTTAGAGCGCTTTTAAAAGCGCCAGGCAAAAGTGACCCCCGTTACCATTTAAGGGTTAAATTTGCAGATTAATTAACTATCGATTAAGCACAAAAATCATGTTTCTCGAGAACTTCAAATCGCGTAGAAAACCAAACAACAAATACATTGCGTTACATCGTGCTTGCACAAAACCATTGGGAGACTCAACAATTGTAGGATAATTAATTAGGAGTCTTAACCACATCGTTTAAGTTAACGCTCGCTCCGACCGTATGTGCAACCTATTATATATATTATTCGGCGAGTACACACTGTATATACATGCGTAAATACGAACGTATAACAACGTACACCATTTTGAGAGTTATATCCGGATACCGGAGTTTCCGGCTCGTGCAAACTAAATTTAATATCGCGCAGATTACAATTTCCCTGGATTATTTCGGCGTTTGTGTGTTCTCTCTTTCTCCTTTATCCGAAGTCATGCTCGTTGGAGTGTGCGTTAGTGCCCAAAGGAAGCCCCCGAGAGAAAGGTTTCAAGGGTAGGCGAGAAAACGAGAAGGGGGGGGGGGGCGAAATAAGGCAAAGGGAAAAGTGGCTCAGAAATGGTGGAAAATATATTAGGTCGAAGGTCAGCTTTGGTATTTTATATAGGGGAGCGTGGGGCTAGTTGTAACAGGGGTAAGTTGTAACACTCAATTTTGACCGGGAATTTAAAACATTTTGATTTAATTTTTTTGCTCAATGTGCTTCTTATAACTCGCGGCATAACGTAAACACCGCTAATACTCCGCAAAACATCAAAATAAGAGGATATGCACACGAGCTCTATTTCGGCCAGGTTTCGTAAAAAAAAATATCAAAATTTTGATTTTGACTATTAAAATTAAATTTATTGTTTATTGTTTTTCCTCGTTACATCGTAAATTTAACTGACTATCATTTGCTTTTTAAAAAATTATTCTAAAGTTTGTAGTGTTTGAGATATTTCGTAAGTAAACATAATGAGCCCATGGGGCAAGTTGTAACATGTTAGAACTTGCCCCATGCGCGTGTATTTTTTTTTGCTCTCTACATGTATTTGTAAAAATAATATTATTACAACTTGTAGTATAGTGATTACATGGTATTACAAATTATTTGCGGCTTTTTGTGCATTCCTTTACTCTTCTTTACTCCAATATTGTCCAGAAAAATATGCCAAGTTATTGTATTGTATTTTTTTAGCACGAGAGACTACCAAAGATTATAATCATCACAAGAATGAATCACGATGAATAACACAAGACTGTGAACCAATAAAAACGTGTTCTTTCTTATAAATGTTGCCAGTCTTTTCATTTTTACAACTTGCCCCGAACCTGTTACAACTAGCCCCAGACATGGGGTAAGTTGTAACAGCTCCAATTTTTTTCAAAAAACATCTGGTGTAAAAGATGGGTAAAGATTAAAAATTATTTTTCAATTGGAATTAGTGCTCGGATATATACTTTACAAACTCTCTGATTCACAATCTTAAAAGCATACATATTTTAGGTGTTACAGGCCTTTTTCCAAAAACTGTTACAACTAGCCACACGCTCCCCTAT
The DNA here is from genome assembly GCA_946863875.1 of Alloplasta piceator. Taxonomy (NCBI): domain Eukaryota; kingdom Metazoa; phylum Arthropoda; class Insecta; order Hymenoptera; family Ichneumonidae; genus Alloplasta; species Alloplasta piceator. The sequence continues at coordinate 5,264,006 of OX333076.1, read as the reverse complement.
TTATCGAGATAAAAAAATTGATTTTTTCAAAATTCTAGACCGGAATACCGCATTAATTCAACCATGAAATTTTAGTGTCATAGAATAGAGTTATGGGACTTTGTATACATTTTATTTTTATTCAATTGGCTTTTTAAATTACTTTTGGGATTAGCTTTTTTGGAGTTTGAATAAAATTCCATTTGACCCGTGATAGGGATCACCGTTATTGATAACCTTTTTAGACCTTTCTATATTTTATATCTATGTAAGCCCTTCTTTCTTCCGCCCTTCAACTTTCCTCGCTTCAGCAAAATCATTCAGAAATGCTCGAACAAACTCCGAGCTCTAATTGTCTTTCCGCTTAATCACTATTGTCACCTGTTCGAACCAAGGGTAACAATGCCGTTGGCGAAATTATTTCCCAATTAATTTCCAATTAATGCCCTGGCTGAGGCAACGGAGCGAAGTCATTAGTAAGAGAAAAATTTCCAGATATTCTTGGAAGTGGAAAATCTCGATGAGTAGTCAGACCTGCCTTTCGTTGACTACACATTGACTGAGAATAGCCGAATCATTGGAGGTATCATTGTTCCACGTGTGAATCGATGACCTTCGTACTCTCTTGGCTTCTCAAGGTCCAATAACTCTATATTCAATTTTTTTTCAATTCTATCCAAATTTTCTTTTTTATTTGATCAATACTTGTTCGAATCGACTTTGATGTTAATTAAATCGAATAAATATCTATCAGACTGTCTTTCAAATAGAAGTCGGTTTAGCATTGATCAAACCAAAGTCAGAATCATTAAAATAGGCTAATTCAAATAAATTCTACTCAATTAAAATTGACAATATCTACTGACTTGTAAAAATATGCAATAAATTGGGCATCATTAACAGAGTTGTAAATAATGCATTATTTTGATAATGCATTACTGTATTCATTCCCCATTACACTGCATAATGTGAAATTGACAAGTGTACCATTACAAAATACAAGAGTAATGTGTAATAAATTCGTGTTACATTACAAATAAAAAAGTAATGTGTAATGGATGCATGGGCCATTACAAATAAAAATAATAATGTGTAATGGATGCATGTCATTACGAATAAAAAAGTAATGTGTAATTGATGAGTGCTCCATTACAAATTACAATTGACAGAAAAGTAATTAGTAGTGGAGAGTATTCAATTATAAATTAGTGTGTTTCTAGGCCAGTTTGGAGCAGGTACTATTTTGCTCAAAGGTCAGTCTATTAATTTTTCAATGAAAATAACTTGTGTGTATCAAGTTTTGGTTAACTCTACGATCGTAGTGATAAATGTATAAACAGTGATTTTTTGGAGTCATTTTTACTCCATTCTTGTCAAAATTACAATTCAAGAACGGAGTAAAAATTACTCCAAACAATCACTGTTCATTCATTTACCACTATGATAGTAAAGTTAACAAAAACTTGATACAAACAAATTATTTTCATTGAAAAATTAATAGACTTAATAGTACCTGCTCCAAATTGTCGTAGAAAGACACTAATTTGTAATGTAATATCCTCCACTACAAATTACTTTTTTTCCAATTGTAATTTTTAATGAAGCACTCATTCATTACACCTTAATTTTTTTCTTTGTAATGGCACACGCAACCATTACACATTACTTTTATTCTTTGTAATGGCATACATTACACATTACTTTTTTTTTATTTGTAATGGAACACGCATTCATTACACATTACTATTTTCATTTGTAATGGAAAATTCACACATTACACGTTACTTTTGTAAGTTGTAAAGGAAAACTTGTCCAATACACATTGTTTAAGGTAATGGGTAATGCATTACTTATACATTACTATTTTCACAACTCTGATCATTGGTCAGTCTTCTGTGCGATAATTGCATCTGCAAAGAATTTTCAAAATCTTCAACTTTCTGCGACTTTGCCAACTTTAATACACTTTGCACGGTATTTCGATGAATCTCAAAATTTCATGGAAATAAATGTATCGTGAGGAAGTGAGGGTGATTTATATTTTCGAAGTTGTTAGTTTCGATGAAATCTTTGCCTTAATTTTCGATTTGGGTTTGGGTTGTCAGTTTCGATGAAATCTTTGCCTTAGTTTTCGGGGGTCAAGAACTACACGAGCCTTTAATATTCTCAAGGGTAGAAGCGGAAATGTTAGGAAGAGAAGAAAATCAAAGAAGGGCTCGAGGAGAAAGAAGACCGAAGAAATGTGTTGTATCGAGCCTGGTCTTGGACAGAGGCGGCATTGAACCAATGAGGATCGAAGAGGGAAGCCATATTGAGGAATGATCGCTGATGTGACATTCCACGGTGAGTCTTTGGCCAACCATGAAGCGAAAAGGGAAGCCCCGAACTCATCGGCTCCTCGTGTATTATACCTCTCTTCCGCTTTTTCCCAGCTATCTCTCCTCCTTTCCTCCTCCTCCGTGTGTTGATTGCGTGAATGAAGTCATCGACCCTCCAAACTGTATTGACCGAGCTATTCACCGGGAATTTCACGCCTGAATAATGTTATTTGAGTTAATTAAATTCATAAGGCCGTGTGGTCGTCGACGACGACGACGATAGCATGAGCGAAATAGAGAGACTCCTATATCGATACGCCAAGAGTCGAGGAACTCTCCGCTGTGCGTTTTGAAGTAGATGAATCAGATGACACGGACCAATCCAATTCTTAGGACAATAAAACCCATGAATACCATTGGTGTCCCTTTTACTTCGTTCCAGGATTGCAAATAATGCATTACTTTTTTTAATGCATTTGCATTTTCATTAACCATTAACCATTAAAATTATTTTCATTAACCATTAAAATTCAATGGTTAATAGAAATTATTTCCATTAACCATTAAATGTTAATGGTTAATGAAAATGCAATTGCTTTCAAAAAAGTAATGCATTATTCGCAGCCCTGCCAATTACAATGTAGTGTGTAATAGAAAAAATTTCCATTACCCACTGCAATGTAATGTGTAATGGATAAAACTTTGATTGCAATTTTGGGAATGGGAAAATATAGATGAATAAAGTATTGCAGTTTTGCATTGTATTTTATTGACTTAAGACTTAGATTTTTAGAATTATAATACAGATGCTTTTTAGAATTTAAGGTGAAAATCTAAATTCTAAGTCAATAAAATGTAATGCAAAACTGCAATAATTTATTTATCTATATTTTTCAATTCTCAAAATTGCACCAAAGTTTTGTCCATTACACATTAATGCATTACTTTTTTTAATGCAATTGCATTTAAATTAACCTTTAAATTTTAATGGTTAATGAAAACAATTTTAATGGTCAATGAAAATAATTCCCATTAACCATTTAATTTTAATGGTTAATGAAAATAATTTCCATTAACCATTAAATTTTAATGGTCAATGAAAATAATTTTCATTAACCATTAAATTTTAATGGTTAACGAAAATAATTTCCATTAACCATTAAATTTTAATGGTTGATGAAAATAATTTCCATTAACCATTAAATTTTAATGGCCAAAGAAAACGGGAAGTAATCAAACGCAGTTGCAGAACAAACACTCCAAAATTCTGACAAGATCTTATCACTCATTTCATCAATTCAAGCCAAACACTGTACAAATGTTAGTAAAAAAACGACTGAACCCAATCATTTTTGTCATCATCATTGTCATATCAAGATTGATGTAAACAACGAATTCTGGAAATATTTTGAATCCGACATATTAAGGACTCAAATGAACGAACCAGGGTTGCGAAATTTTTAATGCATTACTTTTTCATGAAAAATTTCGCAATCCTGATTTGTTCATTTGGCTCCTTAATATGTCGGATTCAAGATATTTCCAGAATTCCTTGTTTACATCAATCTCGATGATGATGACAAAAATGATTGGATTCAGTCGTGTTTTTTTTTACTAACATTTGTACAGTGTTTGGCTTAAATTGATGAAATTAGTGATAAGATCTTATCAGAATGTTGGAGTGTTTATTCTGCAACTGCGTTAGCTTACTTCCCGTTTTCTGTGGCCGTTACTATTTGCGGTTCGATATATTTCGCGATTTTTCCTCACGTTTATTTTGCATTTATGTCAAAAGACTCTGGACCAATTTGCCAAGCAAGATCATATTCCCCGGTCGTCGTCTTTGACGCGCTTCACTGAAATGGTAGCCTCGAGATCCCAAGAGCACTTGCTGCGTGCCCGGATAAAGAGAAAAGCACGATGAAGCTCGATTCGAGAGATTCGATCCCATTCTCGACTCTCTCACTCTCTTCCTCTTCGTTCTTCAGAGGAATGAACGACATGGGGATATCAACGAATGAGGCAAATTGGAGACTACGAAGATCGTTCCTTCTTGCTTCGCACACTCGGACCTGTCCTACGTTTCATTGACTTCTGTGTGCCAGAAGATCAGTGAGAAACGACAAACACATCTTCCCATGAATTGACAGAGAGGAAGGGAGAGTGAGAGAGAGGGAGGGAGAGGAAATACCGGCTCTATTAGTTTTCGAAGGCGAGAGATCGGATTATTATAGGACAGGAATATGAGCAAAAATTTCTCATTTCCACAGAATTTTACCTTCCCTTTGACTCCATATCGCGAATGAATAGGAAAATCGAGCTTTTTATTTCTCTCTTTATTCACGGATCCTCCTTTCCACCGGATCGATGAATCTTAGGGCAATTGGTTCTCCTCGTTCTTCTCTGTATTGTAAAACAAATATACAATAATTTTTTTTTAATATTCTGTGTTTGTATCTTTGTCATTCTAATCATGTTATTTTATTGTTGTTATTATTATTATTATTATTATTATTATTATTATTATTATTATTATTATTATTATTATTATTATTATTATGTCATTATTGTCATTTCGTGATAGTAATTCTGTGATTACAAATTCACGATTTAATTTTGTAATTGTAATTTTATCATTTTCATTCCCTTATTACAATTTTACACAAAAAGTTTCACCGCTCTTTTAGAAATGAATATATTTCAATTAAACAAGCGCAGTTTCAAAGAAGACATAATGAGCTTCATTTTGCTTTTTCCAAAAAAAAAAATCGATTTTTTTTTAGCCCGGTACGTTCTGTGACACATGATAAATTGTCGGCTTTTTTTTTGCGTTGAAATTTTGGCGCACGATCCGTGAAATTTTTTGAAACTGTTTTTTGTATGATAAATTTGTGCGGGGTAGTACAAGCTTCAATTTCGTTTTTTAAAAAGTTTCGTACGATTTTTTTTTTCGCAAAAATATTCAATTTTTCGCAAAAAACGACCATATTTATAAAATTTAACGTAACTCTAAAAGTACTGGGTTTTCGTGAAATCACTAAGAGGGTAAAAAGTTGCATATAATTATTTTGAATTCAATAAAAAAAAATTCAGATTTTTTTTCATAATTTTTGTTTCGAAATTTTTTTCTGCCATGCAGATATTTTCGAAAAAAAATTGTGAAAAAATGTCATTGAACCCAAAATGATTGCATGCAACTTTTTACTATCTTAGTGATTTCACGAAAACCCAGTACTTTTAAAGTTACGCTACATTTTATAAATATGGTCGTTTTTTTTACAAAAAAATTAAATATTTTTGCGAAAAAAAATCGTACAAAACTTTTGAAAAAACAAAATTGAAGCTTATACTCTCCCGCATAAGTTTTTCATGCGAAAAACAGTCGACAAAATTTTTCATGGATCGTGCGCCAAAATTTCACTGCCGAAAAAAGCCAAAAACCGACCATGTTTCGAAGGGCGCACCAAGTTCAAAAAACTAAAAAATTTTGAAAAAAGCGCAACGAAGCTGAATCTGTCCCCTTTATAACGCCGCTCGTTGAATTGAAATATCTTTATTTTTAAAGGAGCAGTGAAACTTTTTGGGCGGTGCAGAATCACGGCGAGTGTTTCCAAACTTTTGGACAGGAGTGTATTGTAGAAGAACGAGTACACTTTGATGAATGTTATTTTAGTTTAAAGTGGAGTGGAAGAAAAACTTGATTTTTGGGCGAGGACGACGAGAAAATCGAGCATTCTTCTGTACACTTGAAAATTTCTCATTCTCTCACTCTCTCATCTCGACAAACTCTTTCGAATCTCGTCTATATGCGAATCGCCGACGATCGCTCTTTTGTTCCGAAGGAATCTGCGCAAAGGTGGCAGACATCCTTCCGTTAGAAGGTTTTCGCAGTATATACGTCACATTCGCGGGAGAACCCTCGAGACTTTTGCGCATTTTCGTCTTGCTTGCCTCTTTCCTACCTATTTCCTCTTCACGTTCAATGATCCAACCCCCCCCCCCCACACTCAGACATACATACGGAAGCATACATATCCCTATATTCACATGAAAAAGTACGCAACTTTTTTTTATCATGACGATATTATGTTTATCCGACGTGCATTCTCGATATCAGAACATATCGATGCCAAAACTTTGATAGCCTCTTACATACGTATAGACCCTCGTATTACTTTCCCATCGTATACGGACTTCGACTTTTTCCCATCCAATTGAAATATTTCTCATCGAATATCTCCAACTTCATTCAAGATCAAGAATCAAGGTAAAAGATTCTTCAAGATCAAGAGCACGTGCATTAAATTTCGAAATTCATACCTTGAATTCCAAAATTGAAATAAAGTCTCAGAGTTCATCAAGTCTTCGTACATTGACCGCCATTTTGTCGATTTGTTTTATTCTATTATGATGAATTCAAGCACATTTCAACCTCAAAGAGACACACCATTGATTCATTTTTTATTTATTTCAGCGACAAATTCTTTTTTTTTAATGTTACACATTGACCACCATTTTGTCAGTCGACCCTGCGCCATTTTGTGATATTTGACCGCGTGTAAACTTCAAAAAGATACACTAATAATGGATTTTCTAATGTCACTGTCAGACTCTTGATTTTTTATAGATGTTTGAATGGGCGCCATTTTGATTCGCCGCCATTTTTGCAGTCACTTTGACGCCATTTTGTGACGCAATTCTAGTAATAAGGCGTTTTCGAACGTACCCGCTAAACTTTTATTATATTATGAAGATAACATTATTCATTGACCTCCATTTTGGAAGTTTCTTCAACGCCATTTTGTAACGTTTCAGGGCGTTCTAACCTCAAAAAAGTTTCAGCGATAAAGCCTTATCCAACGTTACCACCGAACTCTTATTCTTTTATAGACGCGAAATGTGAAAAGTGGGCACATCCGCATTACAGGGTTGGTCGTAAAACTGGAAAATGGACGAACTGTAAAAAAAAAAAAGAAACATTGCCTATTATATTCTCGTGCTGTGTGTCATTGGTGCATCAAGACTGTCCGGATAAAAAGGTTATCCGTTTTATTATCACAGGTGAGTGCAGCTTGATGACGGATCAACGACTGCTGCCTCTCGGACGAGCGAACTTTTTCCGCTTTTTTTTCTTCCCGAGAAATATAAAAGTGCCTTAACGTTCGTTTCTTTCGCTCTCAAAATTTTTGTTGTCCACGTTTCTAAAACTACTTTTTCCCTCGTTGCATCGCGAAATCTCAGTTTTATACGACGCGCTATTTTTGTGTGTTTATCCATTAGGAAATTTATCACCCAATGTACACTTCAGAGTGAGAGGTTTGATCCTACATATTTTTTGTCTTACACAAAAAATCCTACACAAAATATCCTACACATAATAATGTTCAGTGATTTTTATCCTACACATATTATTATCCACTATCTCACATATCCTACACAATTATTTAAACGTCCTACACATATTCTGCTACACAATTAAATATATATGGGTCATTCCATGTCAAATCGACCACATTTGACCTCGACCCCTTTCGATTTGGCTGAAACGTTTTTTACCTTTTTCTACCCTATCAAAAACATCTTTCAGAATTTTTTCAAATTTTTTTATCCAACTGATAAAAAGTTATGAATTTTTCAAATAATTGGCTTTTTATTTTTCAAATATCTGCAACTATTCAAAAATTGACTTATCGGGACTTGTTTTTTTTTAATTTTCGTTCTTAAATGTACTTTGCAGAAAAAAATAAAAAAAAATTATTCAGACCGTTCTTTAACGTTTTTTTTTATTTTCGAAAAAAAAAAACGAAAATTTCTCGATGATCGCAATTTTCAATTTAATTTTCTTTTTTTTTTTAGAAACTTTGACAATTTCTGCAAATTCTCTGAAATTTTCAGAGATAGGACTTTTTGTTTTCTATTTTTTTTTTCAACTCAGCCTATGTTTCGTAATACCACTCTGGGAATTTTTGAGGATGTTGAAGAACCTCAAAGTTTGAAAAAAATAATAATAAATAAAATTGAAAGTGGTAATCATCGAAAAAAATTTAATGTTTGTCGAAAAAGTAGGCAAAAAAATAGAAGCTAGTTCTGAATAATTTTTTTATATATATTTTTTTTTAAACTACATTTAAAAACAAAGGAAATGAAAAAAATGTTATTTGCTTCATCTTTGGACAAACAACAAGCTTTTAAAAATTTTTAAATGATGGTTAATTTATGATGGAATTCGTTTTATGTTTTCTTTTCGACACTTGGCTTTTTTTTGTTTAATTACGCAAAAATCATAGTTTATTAAATAATTTTATACACAATAGCATCACAATTCCATCACAAATTAACCGATTGAACATTTCTAAAAGCCTGTTGTTTGTCTAAAAATGAACTAAATAACAATTTTTCTTTTCAGTTTCTTTGTTTTTGAATGTATTTTTTTAAAAAATATGTAAAAAAATTATTCAGAACTATCTTCTATTTTTTTCGTTCTTTTTCGAAAAACATTTAAAAAAATTTGGTTAAAAACGTCCTACACATATTTCCCTACACAAATGAATTTTATAATACAGGCTGTTGTCCATTATAAAATTTAATTGTGTAGGATAAATATGTTGGGCCATAAGTTTGCGTAGGATAAAAAGTACTGGACATCATTACGTGTAGGATTTATTATGTAGGACTACTCCTGTGTAGGATCGAGAATCTGTAGAATTGGACCCCACTCATTGCCTGTATTAGAAAATATAATTGTCTAGGAAAATATGTGTAAGACATTTTACTAATTTTGTAGGATAAATATGTTGGCCTGTAAGTTCATGTAGGATATTCAAGTAATTTTGTAGGACTTAAGATGGTGGATAATAATATGTGTAGGATAAAAATCACTGGACATTATTGAGTGTAGAGGATATTTTGTGTAGGATTTTTTGTGTAGAATTTTTTATGTAGGACAGAAAATGTGTAAGATCGAAACCCACAAAAACTGAACCAGGGTTGTTTGAAAAACATAATATTTTAAGATTTCTATAAATAAAAGTAGAGTGAACGTGGATGCTGCAAACTCCAAGTCAGCAACGTGAAAAGATAATTTTCCTCGAGGTTTCGATTGAAAATTCTTTTTTCCGAGTACACGACGAGGAGGGGTGTTATTTTTTGTTTTCAGTAACACAAAAATCTTCCGTCATAGCGTATATATTTTTCATCCACGTCTCGCAGTTTTCCGCCGAATAAGAAAAACATTGGGAGTGAAAAAAAAGGAAAAATTGTTACAACTTAAAAAAAAAAGTTTTCTTCTGCTGCTTCACGAGCCATGGGAATATTTTTTACATGGCTACCGTTCATTAACTTCCAGGATGCATGAGAATTTTTTTATCGCGGAAATTCTCTTTCCAGCATGTGCTTACCGCGTGTATAATGGAGCACACTTTTCCACCTTTTTCTCACGTTTTTTCCCTCCCTATCTCTCTCTCTCTCTCTTATACATATGTATCTAGCCCAAGAGGGTTAATGATAATGCGATTACGCGCTCGGTCTCTCGCCAGCGGAGAAACTTTACCGCTTTTCTCGGTGGTAATCGTAGGCTGAATATAGATATATATTACCGGTCCGGAAAAAGAACCTTATTTTTATACTTTTTTGTTCATCGAGATTCGAGTACCTTATTAGAAAAAATAGTCCCTCAAGAAGGCTCTCGATAGAGGAAAAATGTTTACCACTGCTTGTTAGAGATTGAAATAATTAAAAAAAACAGCCATTTTTAAGGGGGAGGGGGAGGGGAAGTGGAAATGGTAATAAAATCGTATTTTTTTCAGCCTCACGTTGTTTGTAACCTTTTGCTCTTATTTGTACAGGGATAAGCTGAATTTTTCCAAAATGGTCGAGTTACAAACCAAAAGTGTTAGAAGTGTCAACTATAATTCATAGTCATCTACCGAAAATCTAGAAAAATTACAATTAAGAGTCTTTCTTAAAACGGTCTAGTGCATGTTTTTTTTATCCTGTTTTTTTTTTGCGGATTACGTCTTTCTCTTTCTCTCTTGCTCTGTTTTGTTCATAAACTTTATGAGAGTTTTACGTGCACATTGAACCGCATCATTTTTCGCTCAAAATCGGGGTATATCGAAGAATCGGGGGAAAAATGGGTCAAGCCAACAAAAGTATAAAAAAGGCACTAAAGGAAATTATGGTTTAGGTTTTTCTATGAAAAAACCGTGTAAATGAGGTTTTTCGATGAAAAAGTTTTTTAGATAAAATGATGATTGTTTGAGATTTAAAAAAAATGTGTCATTGACAGGAAAAATTTTCGAAAAAAAAATTTCGAAAAAAAAATTTTGAAAAAAAATCTGAAAAAATTTCATTGAGTCCAGAATAATTGTATGCAATTTTTTATCGTGTTAGCGATTTCACGAAAATCCAGTAGTTTTAGAATTACGCTACATTTCATGAATATGGTCGTTTTTTGCTAAAAATTGAATATTTATGCGAAAAAAAATCGTACAAAATTTAAAAAAAAACGAAATTGAATCTTATACTCTCCCTACAAGTTTTTCATGCGAAAAAATGACGCTAAAATTTCAACATTAAATGAAGAGCCAAAAAACGACCATGTTTCAAAAGGCGTACCGGGTTAAAAAAGAATTGAATTTTTTTTTTGGAAAAAGCAAAATAAAGGTGAATGTGTTCCCTTTGAAACGCCGCTTGTTGAATTGAAATATCTCTATTTTCAAAAGAGCAATGAAACTTTTTGTCGGGCGCGGAATCGGGGCGAGTGTTTCCAAACTTTTGAGTGGTAGTGTATATGGTGCATTCCATGCCAAATCAACCACTTTTAAAACCGACCCCTTTCGATTTGGTTGAAATTTATTTTTCCTTCTCTACCTCATTACAAACATTTTTCAGAAAATGTTCAAATTTTTTTACTCAACCCAAAAAAAGGGTTTTTTTAATAAATAGCTGTAACTTTTTCAAAAATTGACTAATTGCGACTTTTTTCAAATTTTTCGTCTTTAAATGTATTTTTCGGAAAGAAATACAAAAAAATTTGAAAATTTCCTGAAAAATGTATTTAATGTAGAAAAGGAAAACAAAATTTCTGCCAAATCGAAAGGGGTCAGGTTCAAAAGTGGTCGATTTGACATGGAATGACCGATATATTTTATATAGTATTTCGAATTAATATTGGATATATTTGTAACCTGATATAATATATGAGGAGTTCTTTTTCAACCGGACCACTTTTTTTTTCACCCTCTCCAATTTTTTTTCAAAATCTGTCAGTTTGAAATATTAGTCAAAAGGAACATCTGTGATTTTTTTTAGATTTCGTTAGGCGTCCGTTCCGAATTTTCAATTTTTCATTACGAACACTGTATCTCAAAAAATATTCATCAAACAAAAAAAACATGAGAATAAAATTTTTTTATTTTTTCCATTTTTTGGAAAAAAATTAAAATAATAATTTGTCTGCATTGAGAAAATGGAAATTTGGCAAAAAAATGAGAATAATATTTTTTTAAACCTAATTACGATTTTAATTTTTTTCGAGAAAGTGGAAAAAATAAAAAAGTTTTTATTCTTATGTTTTTTTTTTCGTTTGATGAATATTTTTTGAGATACAGTGTTCGTAATGAAAAATTGAAAATCTTGAACGGACGCCTAAAAAAATTGAAAAAAAATCACAGACGTTCCTTTTGACTAATATTTCAAACTGGCAGATTTTGAAAAAAAATGGAGAGGGTGAAAAAAAAAGTTGCCCGGTTGAAAAAGAACTCCTTATATATATAAAAAAAAAAATAATCCCTGGTCCACATTATTATATTTGTATTTAATTCGATTATCTTAGCTTCCATATCCATTATATATGCTTCATTCATAAATAATGGATAAACAATTTATACGCGGCATATATGAATGATATATCCTGAATATACTTTTGACTATGCTTCACTTTTATGGGAAATAATAAACGTGCGACGTTGAAATCATTGACGTGGCATATTTTTTATAAAGTAATTCATTTTACCCCGGTACTTCCTGTTTATGAGGGACCGGAGCATCGGGCAAGGGGTTGGGTTCGTCTGAGCCAGTGAATAAATATTCGTACGGGAAGCATCGCGGTAAACAACGTTGGATCGCAAGCTATTTGCATATTCCCATTAATAAGGAGAAAAAAATGATGCGGTATATAAAATCGTGGTGATGGAACGACCAGGCTGTATATACACTCTGCTTCTGCTCTCATTCGATTTCTCCCTGTTTCTCTCTCTCTCTCTCTCTTTCTCTCTCTCTCTCCCTCTCTCTCTCTCTTTGCTTCCATATACGAGCTTGCAAAAATATGATTTGCATGCCAAGCGCGTATCGACCTTTATGAGCTTCTCTTAGAAATCGTCGCAACGAAATTCTGTCTTTCGTCGACTCGCGTGTGTCCCAATTCCTGACTTTTCTTTCGAAACGTCGACTATGTTTAAAGTCGACGGTCTCCGGTATTTTTTCATTCTACGCAAAAGTTTGGCGGTGATAGAAAATTACGAAAAAAAAACGATGAGAGAAAATATTTCGAACATAAAAATGCATTCAAACTTATAATTGTGTCGCTATTCACGAATTGTAATATATTTGCAATAGTATTCCCAAAAAGTAATTAAGGCCGAGATCAAAGGCTTTGATATTGCGGCGTTGCACCGAAATTTTAATTTTTTTCTATAATTAACGGAGGGTCAAGAGTTCATTATTATTATAATATAATGATATAATTGAATGTGACATCATTATAATAAATTATACGGGGTGTCCTTAATTTTGACCTTGACGATAATCTTCAAAGTTACTTGAAGGTCAACTTTGTTTTTTCAAATGGAAACCTCTTTTTTTGACGTCGGCAATCGATAGAGCGGAAAATTTCATTCTCAGGTCATAGGTACAATTCGACCTTACCTCTAAAGTCAAATAAACTTAAACAAGGTGTGGATACCTCCAGGAATAGAAGCTTTTGAAATTCTTTCGTAACGACCAAAGTTATTATTAATTTTAACAAGGCGCATTTAGTAGTGACTTTGACGATGATCTTCAAGGTGATTTCAAAGTCAACGTTTATTTTTTTTTTAAATGGAAACCTGTATTTTTGAGTCCTAAAATCAATAGAACAGACAGTTTTACATTTAAATTTAAAGATTCGGAAAAGATCAATCAACTTTTTCGGAATAAGTTTTATTTCAGAACTGAAAAACACAGGTTTCCATTTTTAAAAAAGTTGACAGTGAAATTACCTTGAAGGTCATAGTCAAGGTCACTACTGAATGAGCCTTGTATAAAATTAATAACTTTGGTCGTTACCAAAGGATTTTAAAAGCTTCTATTCCCAGAGGTATTCACACCTTATTCTAGTTTAATTGACTTTAGAGGACCCCCAAGGTCAAATTTTACGTATGACCTAAAGACATATTTGAACGTGAAATTTTCCGCTCTACCGATTGCTGATTCTAAAAAAGGGGGTTTCCAATTGAAAAAACAAAGTTGACCTTCAAATAACCGGTTGAAGGTTATCGGAAAGGTCAAAATTAAGATCACCATTGAAGTTCTCGTAAAAAGAAATATTCAGCCGTCCCGTTACTTTTGTGACACCCTGCATATAAGAATATAATTTAAAAAAGCTATTATCTGTTGCTAAAGTAATTTATGTCATTATTCTGGTGAAATGATGAGAAGTTTTATCTTGACTCATACCTATGTCTTTTTTTTTTAATTATTGCTATAAATTATTTATAATAAATTGAAAATATCCCATCTGCTCTCCACTTTGAACCACTCATTTCAAAGCAATCCACGAATATTTAATCGCATGTAACTTTATAATCTACCTGGGCAAACATATCCCAATGTCAAATATATGATCAACATGATATTCCGGAAAATCGGGACGAAGTCGTACAATTTTCCGGAAATTTGAGCTCTCTGAGCGTCCATATTAATGATCTCCTCCTCTCTTTTCCTCCCTCTCCCTCTTTCTCTTGTTTCGCAGTAAAATGTTGGATCACGCTTTTGTACAGAGATTTTTGTGCACACAGCTCCCTTTGATGCGTTTTCAAAGTGAAACTTTTTTCCGAACTCCGGCCAAATGTATTGCGCGAGCAAAATAAGGAATGAAAAAAAAAAAGAGAAAATGAAAAAGTTAAAAAACAAAACGATCATACCGAGGTATTTTCAGGTAAATGAAAGTCGACGCTTTCGTGCATCGTCAATTTTCCAACACAATTTTTCAATTCCCGTAAAATAATAAAACGTTTTATGAAAAAAAAAACTCATCGATGAAAAATAACGAAATTCACGTCATCGCCGATCGCGAGAGTTCCGAATGTTTCGGTTCAAGCGAGAGAGGAAAAAAAATCGACGCAAGCTACCGGACCATCGAGTTTTTCCATCCAATAATGGACAAAAAGGGGTGGAAATGTACGTAGAACGAGGGGTTGTGCTGCCAGCCGGGAATCATTAAAAGCCTATCAAGCATTTTTTTGGCCAATCTCGTCGAGATTTTTTTCGGAACACGCTCTGGCAGCCCTTGTAGTTTCAACCGTATAGCCAGATTCGCATATTTACAACTCTACCGATTATTACTCCACCGATGAATGTCTCGACTAGATTACAACCCTACAGTTATATTTTTAACACTTACAACTCTACCAAATAATAAGTACAGGGAAAAAGAACAATAATCCTGGAAAAAAACCTACAGGATCAACTCTACCGATTATTACTCCACCGATGAATGTCTCGACTAGATTACAACCCTACAGTTATATTTTCAACACTTACAACTCTACCAGATAACAAGAACAGGGAAAAAGAATAATAATCCTGGAAAAGAAATCTACAGGATCAACTCTACCGATTATTACTCCACCGATGAATGCCTCGACTAGATTACAACCCTACAGTTATATTTTCAACGCTTACAACTCTACCAGATAACAAGAACAGGGAAAAAGAATAATAATCCTGGAAAAGAAATCTACAGGATCAACTCTACCGATTATTACTCCACCGATGAATGTCTCGACTAGATTACAACCCTACAGTTATATTTTTAACACTTACAACTCTACCAAATAATAAGTACAAGGAAAAAGAACAATAATCCTGGAAAAAAACCTACAGGATCAACTCTACCGATTATTACTCCACCGATGAATGTCTCGACTAGATTACAACCCTACAGTTATATTCTTCATACTTGCAATTCTACCAGATAATAAGTACAGGGAAAAAGAACAATATTTCTGAAAAAGAAACCTACAGGATCAACTCTACCGATTATTACTCCACCGATGAATGTTTCGACTAGATTACAACCCTACAGTTATATTTTTAACACTTACAACTCTACCAGATAATAAGTACAGGGAAAAAGAACAATAATCCTGGAAAAAAACCTACAGGATCAACTCTACCGATTATTACTCCACCGATGAATTTCTCAACTAGATTACAACCCTACAGTTATATTTTTCATACTTACAACTCTACCAGATAATAAGTACAGGGAAAAAGAACAATAATCCTGGAAAAGAAACCTACAGGATCAACTCTACCGATTATTACTCCACCGATGAACGTCTCGACTAGATTACAACCCTACAGTTATATTCTTCATACTTGCAACTCTACCAGATAATAAGTACAGGGAAAAAGAACAATAATTCTGAAAAAGAAACCTACAGGATCAACTCTACCGATTATTACTCCACCGATGAATGTCTCGACTAGATTACAACCCTACAGTTATATTTTTAACACTTACAACTCTACCAAATAACAAGAACAGGGAAAAAGAATAATAATCCTGAAAAAGAAATCTACAGGATCAACTCTACCGATTATTACTCCACCGATGAATGTCTCGACTAGATTACAACCCTACAGTTATATTTCTCATACTTACAACTCTACCAGATAATAAGTACCGGGAAAAAGAACAATGATCTTGGAAAAAAACCTACAGGATCAACTCTACGGATTATTACTCTACAGATGAATTTCTCAACTAGATTACAACCCTACAGTTATATTTTTCATACTCACAACTCTACCGGATAATAAATACAGGGAAAAAGAACAATAATCCTGGAAAAGAAACCTACAGGATCAACTCTACCGATTATTACTCCACCGATGAATGTCTCGACTAGATTACAACCCTACAGTTATATTTTTCATACTTACAACTCTACCAGATAATAAGTACAGGGGAAAAGAACAATAATCCTGGAAAAGAAGCCTACAGGATTAACTCTTCCAAATAACATCTCTACCAGATCCTTCTAGAATAATCATTCTTATTCTAACCCTGCTGCAAGAATATTCTGAAAATCTTGATGCCGATCAAAATATATGGAAATAGCGAAAGTCATCATTCTAATACAAAAATTATAATGATGTTACAATTATGGAGTCGTATTTTATATTACACAGAATTTTAATTATATATATTATAAATGATATTTTTATAATGTATTTTTATTGGCGCCATTTGTTGTTGTATTTAAAAAGATTTATCATAAATTCGTTATTTTAATATAAGTGTTTTACGGTAGAGTTGTTTGTCGCTGATTTCGCCGGTTAGAGCCTCGGGGTAAATTTTTTTTAATACTGTTTTTCCAAGGTTTTTTTTAATACATTTTTTTTCTCTATTTGATAGAAAGATATGTCAGTCGGTAGAGTTGCAGAAATTTGAATGGCCATCAGATTCGATCCTTTCCGAAATAAGAGTGACTTTTTCACCAAGTATATTTTTTCCAATAGTTTGTTTCGCGTAATATCGAGATAAATTTGAATATTAAGATTATAAAAAAACAATCTTTACCAAAAACATTTGCTTCCAGTGATCTATATTTTTCAAGATGTATTTCGTTAAACCAAATACAGTACTTTGAAAAGGGTTGATTGAAAAAAATTTTCAAATTATTGGGAAAAAGCCATCGAAGATAGTGCAAAAAAAATGGTTAAAATTCCGAAATTTTTTGAAAAAATAGTTGCTGGAATAGTCGAGAGTGCCCGGAATGACGTTACCGTACATTCGGCCATCGGGAATTTCAACAAAATTTTCGTTCGCAACGTCAATATTCCCTCGAGGCATGAGGAATTTCATTTTTATAAAAAGTTATAGGAACAAACTGAATTATTGACTAAATACATTTACGTGCCTGAATCAGCTTTCGTTAAAGGTTTTGGATGAAATACCAAACGCCAATTTAAAAAAAGAGTATCATTTCGACATTTAAAAAAATTGAGAGTGTGAGTTATATTGTTCATCAAAAAAAAATTTAACTGCACGTGAACTCCATCACATTCATCTTTTCATAATTTATTGAACAAGAAACAATTTCTCAGATGATTGATAAAATTATTAGAGCTTTTCTCTACTGAATTTTGAAAAAAAACTATGGTAGGGTTTAATATTATAAAAATTGAATTTTTTTTTTAATGTGATGGGCACTGTAATTTTATCAATATTCAAGATATTACACTGCATCATTCTGAGGTACTCTAAAAATTTACATAGTCCTTTTATATTTTTTTCCATACTTCACATAGCTTTTATCATGTCTGAGCCAAAATTAATCTGTACACTTCCTCACAAAGAAAGCATATGTAAATTGTATGAAGAAATAAGGAAGCAAAAAGTACCTATCAGATTGACTTAAAAAAAAATACAGGAATTATCTTTGAACATTTCAGTATATGAAGCAATTTTTTTAAAATATTTACACGGAAAAAAAATCATGAAAAAAAAGACTTTCAAAATTTGAGGTCACATTTTGGGCCAAACGAAACCCACAATTCATTGGGCATCAAAATCCGAGGGGGTCAGACCGATGACCATGTGATTTGACATGGAATGCCCCATATACAACTTTGTTTCGATAAATTGAAGGTTCCTCCAAAATGAGAAAAAATTCGCCACTAACGTCAAAAAATATAGGTGCTCGATACTTTTGGTTAAGGCTGTATGTTAAAAGCTCTGAAACTTGACCTCGCGTGATATCGGCTTATCTACTTGTGGTTAACTCGAACAGTCATGTACAACGTGTGCTTCTTGCATTACACTTCCGGTCTACAAGAACCGCGATAGAATTTCTTTGCAACGTGCAATTTTAACGATCGAGTCCCGGATTAATTATCCGTTTGCATAATGATAAATATTTTGCATGAGCTCATTTGAATCAAGAAATAAATAAACATTGACAAGCTCAATAATCTAATGTCAAAAACATACATAGTTTATTATTATTATATATCCCAATTATTGAACAGCTAAGAATCTGGGGATTAAATTCGGTGAGAAACAAAATATAAAATCAAGAAAAAAAACCATCGCTTTCATGTTCAAATGATACTTTGATATTTTTACTTTCGAAAAATCAGCCTTTTAATTATTTTTAAATGATTTCACATGAAAGAAAAGAATAATGTGAAGCATGCAAATGTCCCAATTGTTGAACACCGGAAGTGCCTATGTCCCTAATATTGAACAAGCATGTCCCAGTTATCGAACACTCTCGAGAATTCTTTTTCCGTTCTGAAAATATTATTTTGGGTATAATATTAAGAAATAAAAGCAAAATCTAATACTTGAATAATCTTTTATTAATCATGTAAAAATACAAAAATATATATTTAGTCTCGTTTGACAGGTTTTTGGTTCATTCGCATTTGGTTTATTTTTGCTTTTCAACTAGAACTTTATTATATTTTTATTTTCATCTTCCTCGTTTTTATGTTCCGTTTTTGTTTGATTTTGTCGCAGTTTTCTTGTTTTTCGACCGAAATATCGGAGAGCAAAAAATAGTGAACATTACATTCGTTTTTAGGTTACATTTAGGTTATATTCTCTTTTTACTTTTCTTTTTATGTTTATTGTACGAAAGTAGAAATAAAAAATATATTTGACGATCTTAGAGTTATTATTAAAAGAACAAAGGTAAGTTTATTCAGGAACTTACAGTTTTTGTTTGAATAAATCCGATTCACACGATCTGTCACGCGTTAACTGTCTCGATGTTTTGATGGGTTTAATGACGCCATCTTTGAGAATTCGAGTGTCCAATAATTAGGACGCACTGCATTTTCTATGTCCCAATGATCGAACACCGCATTTTTTAACAAATGATTAATTCAAAAAAATTGTTAAAAATTGTTATTTGTAAGAAATTTTCTGAGGAACCTGAAACGCCTCTACTTTTTCAGATGCGATAATTTTTGAATTTTGTATGCCCTTATGCATGAAGCTTAGCAAAAACGATAACCAATTACCACGAGACGTCAAATCGGGTCACCGTTGCTGATTAAATAATTTTTTTCTTCATTAATT
This sequence comes from Alloplasta piceator, assembly GCA_946863875.1. Classification (NCBI taxonomy): domain Eukaryota; kingdom Metazoa; phylum Arthropoda; class Insecta; order Hymenoptera; family Ichneumonidae; genus Alloplasta; species Alloplasta piceator. The sequence continues at coordinate 5,244,353 of OX333076.1, read as the reverse complement.
AAAGCATTTTTTGCACAAGTAAGGTAACATTTCGATAGCTAAAAGTTCCATATATGTAATGAAATTTTTATAAATGAGTAAGTGCATGCAGGTGAATGAGAAATAATAAAAATACAAGATAGTGTTTAATAATTGGGACATTTACCTTAATGTTATTAAGATACAGAGAGAGGGTGAGAGGAAAGAGGAGACGTCCTCCAAGGGACTCAAAGCTGCTCAAAGCTCAGGAAAAGAGAAGAGAGAAAGAGAGAGAGAGATTTCTCTCTCTCTCTCTCTCTCTCTCTCTCTCTCTCTCTCTCGCTCTCTCTCTCGCTCTCTCTCTCTCTCGCTCTCTGCAGATCTCAGTAGCAAAGCAGCTTTTCCATGTTGGAGACTGCTTCGAGATCTTCCCCTGGTATTCGTACAAGTTTGCACAAGCTAAAAGGACATTATTGTTCCATTGGTGTGCGGCAATGGTTGTCTTTCTCTCGTTTGCTCGTTGGTGGGAAGATGTCTCTCTTACTTTTTCTCACATATTTTTGTCCCTCTTTTCTTATCATATCTCTCCTCCACGACCATTCTACCGTAGCTTTACAACGATCCAACTGCGTTGCCCTTCTTTCGTCTCTCTGGATCTCGAAGCTCTCTTCTATGCTTAAAGCTCCTTCCTTCCTCCACTCGCTTTTTCACTCTGAGGCGAGTACTGTATTATTGAATTCAATTCGCAAGATAAGGCAACGAAAGTGGCGAGGTGTTCATTCGGAACATACCATAAAATCAGATTGTTCGAAGTATAAAAGGATGCTCCATCAATAAGTTAAGGATCTTGTACTCTGACTGAGAAATTAACATTAAAGTTCCAGTTCGCCGTAAATGAGAAAGGTGAAATCGATGATAATTAACTTGAATCCAAGTCAAATTCCTCGAAACTTTTGATGGTACTTTGCCTACACGAAATATATCTCAACCCCACTTGATTCGGACTTGATAGGAGCTTAATTTCAACTTGATTTGAACTTAATAGGTATCAACTTTATGTAGACTTTATTTTGACGTTATCTCAGCTCTGCGTCAACTTTGCATCATTCTTGTATCAACTTGATTATATTAACCCTCCGTGGTCACACTTATCTGGGTCGATTTGACCTTGTCCATTTTTGAACAAGCATTGTGACCAAACTATCGATCGGAAAAATCTCAAAAAACTATAGAGCATCCTTCAAACATTCTAGTTGATGTATTAAAAATTAGTTTATGAAAATCAAATGACAATATACTTTAAAAAATTCATAGAAAAAAAGAAAAGTAGTCATGGGGTCGTTTTGACCTTAAGTGACCACGGAAGAATAACTATAATTATTATATATATCATATTATAATATAATTATTATAATATGTAAATGTATAATTAATTATATTAATTAAATTAACTTGATCTTATTTTTGTCATTTTTACATTGACACATTTATTCAACACTAATTAATTAAGGCGTGATTAACCTCATATGAAGTTGGGATCAATGGATTATTATTATTATTATTATTATTATTATTATTATTATTAACCTAAGTATTATCAGACTTTCTGTAATGTCATGTAGATTATACTGATTCAAAAAAGTGAAATTTTTTTTCCGGTGTTATTTAAATGCGAAATAGAAATTTGCGATGAGACATATCCAAATATTTATATTAAGAGCTCTGCCTTTAACAGGTATCTTTTTTCACCTCCCCAAAAGTATTTAATACGTTATTTCGAAAAACAAAAAATAGTCACTTCTGAATCAGCCTAATGTAGATATATTCCTAACCCTGAAGACTTAACATTTCATGAAGATGAAGAGCCATAAGCGGATTAACATCACTCGCCTTGAAGGGTATAGAAACAGCTTGTATCTCGGCATGAACTTTGTCGCGTAAGCGCCATTGTCGCAAGCTTTTCTGGACAGAGAAAGGGTCGGTAGTATTCGAGGTTAGTGGCTGGATTAAATTTGATCCGGGAAGATCTCGAGTTAATCATATACCATGAGCATACCCAGCACAGAAGGGACAATTGAGCAAAAGCTGGTGTGGTTAAGTTTATAAACTAATCCAGCGATAATTTGCCTGAAAAATAATAATTTGTCTCGATTGAGTCGAATTTTTTATTCGTCGTTAGTCACATTCCACCTAAACAATTAAAGAATAGTTAAGTGTCCTGCACCTCGTTAATAAAATAAAAATAAGGTTGCTTTCATTGGTAATGGTACTTTTCAAAAACTGAAACCACGAGCAATCGTTGTAATCAAGATATTTGACATTCTAATGAGGTGAACAATGTTCTGTGACCAGAAAATTAAGCTACAGATAAAGTGGCGAATCTTTTCCCTTTCAGAATCCCATAAAGACTAAAAAAGTCACCCAACCTTCGTGAATACATCCGTGCGAGAACATCTGCACACTTGATGTGGAAAGTGTAGAAGAGAAATTAGGATAGAAGGGTTTAGGCTCTAAAGGGTTTAGGCGCTATGACTGCCACTTCTTTGGCTCTTCTGCCGCTTATTCCTCTCTTTTCCCGCTTTTTCTCTCGATCTCGGCGCTCGTCTTGATGAACAACCGACCCCTTCGCCACGAGAGGGCCATTATTGGAAAAATTAAGAGAACCATTCATTCCGGAAGAAAAGCAAGAGGGCTAGAGACATTGAGAGCCAACGCGCACCATCCCAACGATCCTCAAGACCATCCTCCTCAGCTTTTGCAGTGGATGTATAAAAAGCGCGATGGAACGTCCAAGACGTTTACGGTGAAGTGGTATTTCAGTGAACAGGCTGTTTCAATGCCCCTACCCTTTTTCTTCAGCGTCTTTACTCATTCATTGAAAACATTTTTCCTTCTTATCGTTCGCGATGGGCAAGGATTTTTTTTCCCCTCTATTTCGGAGTAGTTCATCGTGTTCCAGATAAATCACCGAATAAACGTCGACCCGATTGTAAAAGCGGATCTCAGAGACTCCAAAGCCACGTACAGATATTGGAAAATTTCCAATTGTAGACCGAAAGAGGCCACGATTCGTTGAAATAGAACATCCGAAAACAATCATCGGAGTTTCGAGAATTCGCAATTTTAGTCGCCCGATCAATGGTTTGAGGTTGTGATGGATGAATGATATACTTGGAGATCATTAGTGAGAGTTCAATTTCGAGACACCAGAAAAGCTTTCTTCTTGGTTGATTTGTACAGAAACCACAACGACTTCGTCGAATTGCTATTTTGTCTTTCGCAGTTAATCAAAATCGAAAATAAATCCTGCAGTAACCAACTCACCCCTTTTGGCTGTGTTTCTACACATCCAAATCAATTCTTAGTGCAATCAATTCTCTTTAATTGTTAGTTTAATCAATTCTCCTCAATTCTTAGTTCAATCAATTCTCCTCAATTTTTAGTTTAATCAGTTCTCCTCAATTCTTAGTTCAAACAATTCTCTTCAATTCTTGGTTCAATCAATGCTCGTCCATTTTTAGTTCAATCAGTTCTCCTCAATTTTTAATTCAAGCAATTCTCTTCAATTCTTAGTTCAATCAATTCTTCTCAATTCTTAGTTTCATCAATTCCCCTTAATTCTTAGTTCTAATAAGTTATGATTTTTGAAGACCTCGTGTTTATTGGATATTTTCCTTCCCTTTGGCTGTGTTTCTACACAGTCAAATCAATTCTTAGATTAATCAATTCTCCTCAATCCTTAGTGTAATAAATTCTTCTCAATTCTGAGTTCAATCAATTCTCCTCAATTCTGAGTTCAATCAATTCTCCTCAATTTTCAACTCAATCAATTCTCTTCAATTCTTAGTTCAATCAATTCTCCTCAATTCTTAGCTCAAATAGGTTATGTTTTTTTAAGGTCTCGTGTTTATCGGATACTTTCCTTCACGTACAAACAAAATTGCTTTGGCTGTGTTTCTACACAGTCAAATCAATTCTTAGTTCAATCGATTCTCCTCAATTATTAGTTCAAATAGGTTACGTTTTTTAAAGATCTCGTGTTTATTGGATACTTTTCTTCTCGTACAAATGAAATTGCTTTAGCTGGGTTTCTACACGGGCAAATCAATTCTTAGTTGAATCAATTCTCCTCAATTCTTAGTTGAATCGGTTCTTCACAATTCTTGGTTCAATCAATTCTCCGCAATTCTTAGTTCAATCAATCCCCTTCGATTCTTAGTTCAATCAATTCTCTTCAATTCTTAGCTCAATCAATTCTCCTCAATTCTTAGTTCAATCAATTCTCCTCAATTCTGAATTCAATCAATTCTCCTCAATTCTTAGTTCAAATAGGTTATGTTTTTTAAAGTTCTCGTGTTTATCGGATACTTTTTTTCTCGTACAAACGAAATTGCTTTGGCTGCGTTTCTACACAGTCAAAAAATGCATGGAATACTCGAGTAATTTTTCCTGGCAGCCCCGCATTGAGAAATTACTGGATTGCCAGCTCAAAATGCTCGTAGTTCTGGATTATCCATAAATAATTACTGGAATTGTTCTGGTGTAATCCATTTTATTCCAATTTCTCTCGGGCACGCGAGTAATATGAATCCAGTGAATTCTATCGTTCGCTGAGATCTCGGTGGTGCAAATCTCTACAAGTGTCACGACTGACGTATCTGAAGCACCCGTTTCGGAAAGTTTATGTTTAGAGAGGAATGCAACCCAAAGAATCCTCTGCCTTGCTCGGTGATAATCTTGAGACTCTAAAACTCCGGGACTACAGATGAATCTATCGAGCCTGCACTTACCCTCTTGTCTAGTGACTCCACTGAAACTTGTCTCCATCCCTCTGTCCCTCCTCCATTTCTCGTCCCTTCGTTCTTTGCCCGTCTGTCAGACAGGCCCTCGACTCTGCGGACCTCCTGAAACTCTTCCAGCCAAAGAGCCTTCAAGGAGCCCGCGTCTCTTTCACGAGGACAGAACGCTTCCTCGCCCACACCTTCGTCGAATCCATCCTCTTGGCTTCTCTCGCCCGCGCAGAATTCATCCCTCTCCTTTCAGTCCGTTGAGTTTAATCCAGAGAACAGCCAAGTCCATCTTCGTTAGTTTCCCAGAGATCCGCTACTAACTTCATCAACAATGAACCGAGTCGTCTGTCCCACGTTGAACTCTCTTTGAGCTTTGCTTCTCGTTTCAACATCTTCGCCGATCCTTTCTTTCTTTCTCCTCCATTCGTGTTGCATTTTACATTTGGCATTTATTTTATTCTTGCGCGGCGCAAGCATCTTCAGAATTTGCAAACTCGATGCCTTCGTTACGCCTCCAGCTCTTCTTCTTCTTACTTCAATGCGACACTCGTTTCCTCTTGCCTCATTTTGTCCGTCTGATTGTCATTCTTATCTTGGATGTCCTCTCCTACTTTTCCTCAAAAGCTGGCGAATTGCTCTCTTTCTCTGAACAAGCTGCCTCGATGCATTCTCATCATTCCTATTCTACATTCTTCCTCATCGAACCGACGCTGTTCTTTATCTTCGCCTCATTTCCATTCCTTTTCGCTGATCCCCGCTAGTTTAGCCCGAGGGGTTGCTGCATTTTACACCAACCAACGATTGCCTTGTGGCTTCAACGTTCCTCAAAACTGATCATACCGAGAGACACGTTATCTTTGGTTGCTTCCCGCTTGAGCAAGAGACCAAAAGACAAACCCAGAAGAAAGTCACGTTGGACGAATTGTTAATGGATGTGTGGCTCGCGCCATTCTTTTTCTGTGCTTATCGTGGGAAGTGCACAAGAAATCATCTTCGTCTTGGGTCAAAGAATGACAATTCTTTACACCAAGAATGGAAATCTGATCGTCGAGATCGTTAATTATGTTAGGGTCAAAACTTTTGAGGTGTAAATTGCACAAAGAGACGACTCTACTGGGCCTCGTCACCTTATTTGGAAGTTATCTATTCCTAAACATACGAAATCTGGGCCTGGGCCTCGTAATCTTATCGCGTTACAGCTGCCATAAAGGCGTATGCCAGCAAAAGGTGGGGCTGGAAAGCCATAAGGGCGTATCGAATTTTTTTTTTCAGCAATCGACGTAATTATGACCGAAAAGTATAGAACCGATGAAAAAAAAAATTGGGAAATTTTTTTTTTCATCGGTTCTATACTTTTCGGTCATAATTACGTTGACTTGAAATTTCGCAATTTTCAGGTTTTTGAAAATAGGCCCAAAATTGAGCAAAACAGTTTTTTATCGAAATTCATGAAAGTTTTGATTTTTTGAAAAAACTATTGATAGATTCGTGTTTAGGGGGCAAAAATACATCGATATGAGACCCGAAAAACAAAAATAATTTTTTTTTTTTTTGCATTTTGGCCAAAATTCAATCGGTTCACTAAAATGGCTGCAATTTATTTTCTAGATAGAATTGCGGCTTGAGAATGAGCTCATTCTCTTCGTAATCGTTCACGCTTCAAAATCCCGTTTGGCTGATCCCATTACGATCATTTTTCGATTTTTGGCAGATTTTTAAAGTTCAACAATAGATTTTTGTAAATTTTTTAAGGTATACCCCTTTCCATTTTTTTCGGCGATTTTCAAACTGCTCTCATTTCTACAAAAAATTAGTTATCGGGATGAACTTAACGGCATTCTCTAAGTTTGGTCACAAGCTTTGCGTACGAAAAACTAATTTTGAAATCGGTTGAACCAACGTGAAGTTATGAGCACTTGAAATTTCGCTATTTTCAGGTTTTTGAAAATAGGCCCAAAATTGAGCAAAACAGTTTTTTATCGAAATTCATGAAAATTTTGATTTTTTGAAAAAACTATTGATAGATTCGTGGTTAGGGGGCAAAAATACATCGATATGAGGCCCGAAAAACAAAAAAAAAATAATTTTTTTTTTGCATTTTGGCCAAAATTGAATCGGTTCACTAAAATGGCTGCAATTTATTTTCTAGATAGAATTGCGGCTTGAGCATGAGCTCATTCTCTTCGTAATCGTTCACGCTTCAAAATCCCGTTTGGTTCAGCCCATTACGATCATTTTTCGATTTTTGGCAGATTTTTAAAGTTCAACAATAGATTTTTGTAAATTTTTTAAGGTATACCCCTTTCCATTTTTTTCGGCGATTTTCAAACTGCTCTCATTTCTACAAAAAATTAGTTATCGGGATGAACTTAACGGCATTCTCTAAGTTTGGTCACAAGCTTTGCGTACGAAAAACAAATTTTGCAATCGGTTGAACCAAAGTGAAGTTATGAGCACTTGAAATTTCGCTATTTTCAGGTTTTTGAAAATAGGCCCAAAATTGAGCAAAACAGTTTTTTATCGAAATTCATGAAAATTTTGATTTTTTGAAAAAACTATTGATAGATTCGTGGTTAGGGGGCAAAAATACATCGATATGAGGCCCGAAAAACAAAAAAAAAATATTTTTTTTTTGCATTTTGGCCAAAATTGAATCGGTTCACTAAAATGGCTGCAATTTATTTTCTAGATAGAATTGCGGCTTGAGCATGAGCTCATTCTCTTCGTAATCGTTCACGCTTCAAAATCCCGTTTGGTTCAGCCCATTACGATCATTTTTCGATTTTTGGCAGATTTTTAAAGTTCAACAATAGATTTTTGTAAATTTTTTAAGGTATACCCCTTTCCATTTTTTTCGGCGATTTTCAAACTGCTCTCATTTCTACAAAAAATTAGTTATCGGGATGAACTTAACGGCATTCTCTAAGTTTGGTCACAAGCTTTGCGTACGAAAAACAAATTTTGAAATCGGTTGAACCAAAGTGAAGTTATGAGCACTTGAAATTTCGCTATTTTCAGGTTTTTGAAAATAGGCCCAAAATTGAGCAAAACAGTTTTTTATCGAAATTCATGAAAATTTTGATTTTTTGAAAGAACTATTGATAGTTTCGTGGTTAGGGGGCAAAAATACATCGATATGAGGCCCGAAAAACAAAAATTATTTTTATTTTTATTTTTTTGCGATTTGGCCAAAATTCAATCGGTTCACTAAAATGGCTGCAATATATATATATAGAATTGCGGCTTGAGTAAGAGCTCATTCTCTTCGTAATCGTTCACGCTTCAAAATCCCGTTTGGGAAATTGGGAAAATTTTTTTTTCATCGGTTCTATACTTTTCGGTCATAATTACGTCGATTGCTGAAAAAAAAAAATTCGATACGCCCTTATGACTTTCGACACCAACTCGGAAAGCCATAAGGGCGTTTAAAAAAAAAAACAATTGGGAAAATTTTTTTTTCATCGGTTCTATACGTTTCGGTCATAATTACGTCGATTCCTGAAAAAAAAAAATTCGATACGCCCTTATGGCTCCTGGATGCCATAAGGGCGTAAAAGAGTCGATACGCCCTTATGGCAGCTCTAACGCGTTATTTGGAAGTTAACTATTCCTAAACATACAGAATCTGGGCCTGGGCCGCGTCAACTTATTTGGAAGTTGACTGTTCCTAAACTTACAGAATCTGGGCCTGGACCTATTCATATTATTTGGAAGTTAACTATTCCTAAACATACAGAATCTGGGCCTGGGCCTCGTCATCTTATTTGGAAGTTAACTCTTTAACTATGAAGTTAGCTACATGCAGAATCAACTAGAAAAAGAGAGAGTATAAAGTGGCCTTTTATTGAATTCATAGTAATGCTACTCATGACTATAATAGAAGAAGAAATTGACAGACAAAAGGGTGAAGTGTACCAGCCGGATTTATCTATCCCTCAAGCAGGAGGAAGTCACCCCGAATAATCTTTCGAGGAAAATAACACCACGAATGACCCATCATCTGCTGTTTGTATGGATTTGATTTGCTACACAGATTTGATTCAAATACCATCACAATGACAGCCCATTTTTGATACATGGACAATGATGATCCATTAGAGGAGGATGAACTACCCAGCTTTGTTTGATATTTCTGTTCCCATGGGAATCCGATAATTGCCACCAGAATGGGTCCCGCGACTTCTCTTTTAAAACGAGGCTCCTGAACCAGGGAGATACGAAGCCAAAGTGAACTGCATTAAATACCCTTAATCCGTTGGATCAATGTAAGCCCTCTCGCATCATGTCCGGGTACATCGAAGGACCCGAGCAAAAGCCTTCTATTCGGTCTGATGAATATTCTACGGTCCACTTTCGTCATGATGCCTAAATATTTGATTTGCCCATCTAATATCGCATGCACATTTCGTATGTAATATTTGAAATTGAATTCTCGTATTGAAATTATGTCACATACTTGCTGAAGTAATTCGACGAATATTATTGGGGGTTTCTTGATGTTCTCGCGGTTTAGCAACATTGATTTCATCGTATTTGTACGAAGAGCTGCACTTTCCTCCTCGCTCTCTCTCCCGCTTCTGCGCATTAAATTAATATCTAGCTTGTTACCCGCCGTTTCCGTTTCGTTCGGTGATTAATAACTCCCTCATAATGTTGGTTAAATATTTTCCAGGATTCGAGCGCATGCGAGAGACTCTGCGAGGTCCTCTTCCATAATAGATAAAATATCGCGGTCGCGCTTAGCGGTTTCCCACTACTTCCGGACATACGCATCTCCCGTCTCGCCCCTTGCCCCTCGCCTCTTGCCCCTCGCCCCTTGCCCCTCGCCCTATTCCACCGAAGCCCATAATCCATACAAAGCGAAATATAATGTATGAAATATATATTTCACGGCTTATTGAATTCATTATGAATTGAACGAGCCCTCTCCCCGGTTTTATAAACCCAAACGATGCATATTCACACACGAAAAAGGAGAGAAACAAACTCACGTGTATCAGTGAAAAATGTTTTTGATGAAAATTCATGAAAAATTTGATTTTTTGAGAAAGCTATTGGTAGATTTGTGTTCAGGGGGACAAAGTACATCGATGTAAGATTTGAAATAGAAAAAAAAAAATTTTGCATTTTGCTCAAAATTGAATCTGTCCACTAAAATAGGTGTAACCTTTTTTTTCCTCAAAATTTTGGCTCAAGACTGTGCTCATTCTCTTTGTAATCGTTGAAGCTTCAAAACGCCGCTTTGATCTTCCGATTCAATTTTTTGCAGATTTTTAAAGTTCGACCATCGATTTTTGCAAATTTTTTAAGGCACACCCCTTTCCGTTATTTTTCGGCCATTTTCAAACTACTGTCCTTTCTACAAAAATTTATATATCAGAATGAACTAAACGGCATTCTCTATGTTTAGTGGCAAGGTTTACGTACGAACAAAAAATTTCCGAATCGGTCAAACCGATCGAAAGTTATGAGCGTTTGAAATTTCACGATTTTGAGGTTTTTCAAAGTGGAGCTAAAATTGAGCAAAAATGTTTTTGATTAAAATTCATGAAAATTTTGATTTTTTGAGCAAACTATTGGTAGATTCGTGGTCAGGGGGACAAAAGACATCGAATAAAGATTGAAAAAAAAAATTTTTTTTTGCATTTCGGCAAAAATTGAAGCTGTCCACTAGAATAGGTGTTATTTTTGTTCTGCTCAAAAATTTTGATCTAGACTGCGCTCATTCTCTTCGTAATCATTGAAGCTTCTAAAAGCCGCTCTGTTCATTCGATTCTGATGAATTTTCGATTGTTGCAAAGTTTTTGCGGCATTTATTTTTTTTATAAGCCGTCATTTTGTTAAAAAATATATTTTGCTTATTCCTTCGATCAAATACCAGATTTTACATTATATCAACAAAACCTTTTTTATTTTTTTATTTTGGATGATCCAATACAGAAATATCGTACTCACCACAAAACGCTTTTTTTAGAGGATCTTCCGAAGATCGGCTACAGCGGCTTCTGGAACCATAAAGAGAGCAAAAAAAAAATCAAAATAAAGATGAAAGTTACAAAAATATGTACACAAATTTTTACGTCAATAAATTAAAGTGTCTATCCAGAAAAAAATCTCGAAAAATTGGCTTTTTTCGACCTTCTGACTGCGTGTAAGCCCTTAAGAATATTTTATTTTGCTCCATTCTATCCCGAAAAACCTCGAGCGATTTTCCTCTATCACAGATGACCAGACGAGACTCGTAACCGTCTTTTCGAACGGTGTACGGCCCTTTAATTTACGAATTCGGAGCGGTAAATAGTGGATGAGCTTGAGGGTGAGTGCGCGCTCGTGCAGCGATGGAAAAGAAGGTGATCGACCGACAGAACGCACGATAGAACATACGCGAGGTGACAGAGAGGGAAAGAGGGAAGAGGAAGAGAGAGAGAGAGGGGGGGGAGAGCGAGAGAGAGAGAGAGAGAGAGAGGGGGAGAGAGCGAGAGAGAGAGAGAGAGAGAGAGAGAGAGGGGGGGGGGGGAGCGAGAGAGAGAGAGAGAGAGAGAGAGAGAGGGCGAGAGGAAAGAGTAGCGCCGGAAAATCGAACGGCAATCGAATTCATTCAGCATTCAGCCTCTGAATTATTCGGAACGTACGGCGAATCGCTATTGATTCGATATTCCCAGCGGCGAACCCTCAAACCCACCGCATAGCGTGTTCTCTGGCCCTCTGCGCCCTCCCTGGCACCTTCGCCTCTTTGGCCTAAAGCTCCTCTATACTCCTCCGCAACATTCGCGGCCGTTAAGCGTAACGACGTCGACGCGTTTCGTGTCCTCCTTCTCTCACTATTCCCTATTTCGTCGTTATACCTTCGTCTCTCTCCAACCCTTCCAATTTGCCAAATCGATTCGTCGATATCCAGATAAAATAAAATAAAAATACGGCTTTATACACTATGATGGTTTTCCACTAGAAGGGAATTCTTTTGGAGTTACGGCTGATAACCTCGATCCACGTCTGTTCCGATTAACGATGCAGTCATCATCGTCAATTATCTCATTTCGATTATCGCGAAGAGTCAATAAAAGCGTGACAGCAGAACTTATCCGGTCGATCGGACAACCAAAGTAAAGCAAAAAAAAAAAAAATTTGGCTGCAGGCAAAATGAATTCCGATGAACCAATTATAAGAAAAAATTATAACGAGCAGATTTACGTCCGCTTGTCATGTTCACTGTCAAGGTAAAAAATACATTGGTACAGAGAAGATTGCGATAAATATCCTGTCAATGTATCTTAACCTAGAAAATGTACAAACTAAAGTTGTTTTTAAATTTTTTTGGGGGTAGTCATACGAGTTGACAAAAACAACATCTAATTCAGAGCTTGACAAGAAGGTTTATCCAAAAATATCAGGAAGCAACAAAAGTAATTGTTATTTGTAACGATGATTGGTTCTGAGGCTCATTTAACGAAAACAATAAACTAAAATAAATAACTAAGCTCTCCTCACATCGAAAATTGATTAGGGGAAAATTATGAAAAAATTTATAATTTTTGACATAAATGTAATAAATGAAAAAAAAAACGATTTTCGAATTTACCTCCTGTCATCGATTTTAAGACAATGTATAAATTTTTTCCAAAATCTTTTCTTGGATCTGTCGCGTATCAACGAAGGCTCTTGTTTCTCAAGTAATTTTACCTCTTTTTGTAAAGAGTCGAAATAACTTGGTGAACGTGTATGTGCCCTATTTCCTCAAATTTATAGGTCTCGGTATGAAATTTTCCTAGAATTTAAAAGAACGAAGATATAATCGAATTAAATTATGTTTGGAAAATCTATTTTCTCGAAACCTGCTTGAGTGATGCATGTAGGTCCTTCGAGCTTCTGTGGCGATAATCAAATCATCGTCTATCCGTCCGATATATAGTTATAGTCCGAATTGCTGCGTCACTAAAATAGCTATAAATCCGTAAATAATTTGAATTTAAAAATTTCCTTTCGAGGATACATTCTCAAAGGTCTAAATATTCAGAATATGATAAAAAAATTGATTTTTTCAAATGTTAGACCTAAATACCCCCCTTAAAGTTACACGACGTGACGAGCGTAGTCGCTGCGTCACTAAAATAGCTATAACTTGGTAAATAAATTGTATTTAAAAATTTCTTTTCGAGAATATATTCTCAAAGGTCTAAACATTAAGAATATGCAAAAAAAATCGATTTTTTCAATATTCTAGACCAGAATACTGCCTTAATGCTACACATCGTAGAGACGTTTCTCATACAATCCTTTCGAGCATATTCATATTCGTATTTTATGCACTTGTTTCCAATCGCATCCCAACTGAGTTCTGTTTTGATTGGACAGAAGAACCGAGAGAATCGGTGGATCCCATTGGCATTGCAGATGACAAATCGTGGAGTAGCATATACATCGGGGTGCGAGATCATGGCAAACATGGATTGTGGTGTGCCATTAGCCGGTTAGAGAGGGATTTCGTGTTGCGCCATTCTAATCAACGGTGAGAATGAGGGGTAAAGAGAAAGAGGACGATGAAAATAGATAGAGAGCGAGAGAGAGAGAGGGAGGGAGAGAGAGGGCGGGAGAGAGAGGGAGAGATGGTGAATGAGCTGGGGTTGGCGTCGACGGCAGCGGCATGCCAATCAATTGCATCCACCCTCTAAAATCTCTGACTTCCTTCAGTCTCTTCCTCGCGTCTGCTTCTGCAAAACTCTCTCCAACCCCTTGTTCTCGTCGACGGGCGAAGCCCCCTCCCTGCTTGCCCGAGTTTCACCTCGGGCTCTTTCTCTGTTTTACCTCCGTGAGATTAGTTAATGGCCCGTACGCTATTTTATCGCACAGATTTACACCCCACTGGGATCGCCTTGAGGGGTAACCCCGTACCAACATCACTACCTACGTACAGACGAATAGCCCTACACTGACGTGCCAATGGAGCGATGGAGCAATGAAGTTTTTCACTGCCAACGGCTCCAGCTTACACATACCGCTGCCAGCCCTGACCCCTTCCCGGCACCCCCAATTTTTTTCGAATTCCCATCGTGCAGATTCGCGCATACACATAATGGCTACGTTCACCATCAAGAAAAATGGTAAACGAAATAGGGCGTAGAGAAAAGTTTCTTATTCGGGTGAATGCTTGACTGCGAAAACGTGAAACAATATTGTCAGTGATTTGTGTATGTACGAAGTTGGGGATGAATTGGAGGATGGAAATAATGAGGGAGTCTCGAGGGATGAAGATAAAAAAATTGAGGAAGAATGGCAACGGCGGAATTGGAAGCATTAGGTCCAATATTGGACCAGCGATTAGATTAGACTTTAGACTAGACATTGGACTAGACATTGGTCAAGATGTAATGAGTCAGGACATTGGTCCAAGTATCGGTTCAGACATTGGTCCAGTCATTGTTCCAGACAATGATCCAGAAGTTGTTTCGAACAGTTGACCAGATTATGAACAGCATAAGGCTTTGGACCAGCTATTGAACTTATTTAACCAGAAATTTGATTGGACATTGAACCAGAGACTGGACTATACATTAGATTAGACTAAGCACCCAGTAGACACTTATTAGAATAAACCCTGACCAGACCTAATTTGATGAGACACTGGGCTAGACATTGGACGGGAGATTGGGTCAGACATTGGACCGAAAATTCGACATTCGACGTTCGGAAGCATTAGATCCGATATTGGACTAGCAATTAGATTAAACTTTAGCCTAGACATTGAACTAGACATTGGTCAAGATGTATTTAGACGGAACATTGGTCTAAATATCGGTTCAGACATTGGTCCAATCATTCTTCTAGACAATGGTCCAGAAATTGTTCCAAACAGTTGAGTAGTTGACCAGATCATGGACTGCATAAGGTTTTGGACCAGCTATTGGACTACTCAATAAACCAGAAATTTGATTAGATTTTGAACCAGATACTGGACTGGTCGTTGGATTAGACCAAACACTTGGTGGACACTTATTAGACTAAGCCCTGACCAGACCTAATTTGACGAGACACTGGGCTAGAAATTGAACGGGAGATTGGATCAGACATTGGACCAGAAATTCAACATTCGACGTTCAATTGGAAATTGAAGTACGTTCGTCCAAGGTCCAGCAGAACAAAGCCAACAGCGATAAATCCGATTGACGTTCGGCAGCACCAAATAATCACCCTGGAATCGGTGTTTTCCCTTGGAAAGGTCGCTTCGCATCGACGTTATCTCATCATTGTGTGTATTGCAAGGCTCGGCGATCAAATTCTCACCCTCGACCAAAAGCGCAATCGGCATGCCTCCGCTCTGATGGTGTGTTATCGGAAGGGCCATTGCAACACGCACATTCACCATCAGAAAAGCCCTTCGCGCTTTTCCACTTTACGTATTCAAGACACGAAGACGCGAAACGACGAAGCCCGCGCGTTTGGTTTCGCGCAGCCCCCATCGCACAATCGTGATTTCAATGGTTCGGGCAAATAGCACGGTGTGCGAGGAACGCGTGGTCAATGGTCCCTTTCCCTTTGATTAAATGTAAATTGTGTGCTCTCGATGAAGGGGAAATTCGATTAGTAATCCAGCGGCACTTCGTACCCACCATCCCTTCTCGCCTCTGTCTCTGTCCTTCTCGCGTAAAGTCTACACGTAGAATTCCACGCAATACTGGTGGGTGCTCTCGAAAAACCGTTTTCGCATTCGATCACACTGTATTCGTAAATCTATCCAGGTAACAGAGTTTTATGGTCGTACGAATCTTAATTTCAAACAATTCCTCGCTCCGGCAAACATCGACGAGCTGGACACAAATCCTTTGATATACTTTAAATCAGTGAATCGATCCCCGGAAAACCGATCTACTTTTACTCTTCAAGAATATGAGAAAATTTACTGATGATGAAGATTTCAAAAGTAGGGGAGCGTGGGGCTAGTTGTATAAGTTTTTGGAAAAACGCCTGTAACACCTAAAATATGTATGCTCTTAAGGGGGGCGAGTCAGCGTCAAAACGTCGATTTTTAATAATAAATTATAATTTTTGTAGAATACTTACAAATATGATGTTATGTCCACCATTTGAGGTACCAAATGAACAATTTTTTGGGACTAGTTAGAACCCTTAAGGTGCACCGGTGTCCTAAAAAGCCTAGTTTTGAGTTTTTACACTCTGCGCATGATTCGGAATAAACCACTGGACGGATTTTGTTCTACGGCGTCTCATTTCTTTCATAACGCTGTTTCCCACGGGATGATCGCGGCACATTTCGTTTTTTGCCCTTTGTTTCAGAGTTGCAGGCCAGTTTTGAAATTGGTAGCCTATTTTGAACTTTCCAGGCATTGTCCTGGTCCCAATTTTGACTTGCATCAAAATGCACCGCGTTAATCCCGTGAGAAGAAGCGTTACGAAGGAAACGAGATGTCGTAGAACAAAATCGGTCTAGCAGTTCTTTCTGAATCATGCGCAGAGTCTAAAAACTCAAAACTAGATTTTTCAGGACACCGGTGCACCTCAAGGGTTTGAACTAGTCCCAAAAAATTGTTCATTTGGTAACTCAAATGGTGGACGATACATCATATTTGTAGGCATTCTACGAAAATTATAAATTATTATTAAAAATCGCCGTTTTGACGCTGACTCGACCCCCTTAAGATTGTGAGCAAGAGGGTTTGTAAAGTATATATCTGAACACTAATTCCAATTGAAAAATAATTTTTAATCTTTACCCATCTTTTACACCAGACGTTTTTTGAAAAAATGGGAGCTGTTACAACTTACCCCATGTCTGGGGCTAGTTGTAACAGGCTCGGGGCAAGTTGTAACAATGAAAACAATGGCAACATTTCTAAGAAAGAACACGTTTTTATTGGTTCACAGTCTTGCATTATTCATCGTGGTTCATTCTTGTGATGATTATAATCTTTGGTAGTCTCTCATGCTAAAAAAAATACAATACAGTAACTTGGCATATTTTTTTGGACAATATTATAGTAAAGAAGAGTAAAAGAATGCACAAAAAGCCGCAAATAATTTGTAATACTATGTAATCACTGTACTACAAGTTGTAATAATATTATTTATACAAATACATGTAGAGAGCAAAAAAAAATACACGCGGATGGGGCAAGTTCTAACATGTTACAACTTGCCCCATGGGCTCATTATGTCTACTTAATGAAATATCTCAAAAACTACAAACTTTGGAATAATTTTAAAAAAAGCAAATCAAAGCCAGTTAAATTTACGATGTAACAAGGAAAAAATAATAAACAATTAATCACATTTAACAAAAAAATTCAATCAAAATGTTTTAAATTCCCGGTCAAAATTGAGTGTTACAACTTACCCCTGCTACAACTAGCCCCACGCTCTCCTAACAAAGAAATGGAAAAATAGTGATTTTTGGGTGTTACGGTAATAAGCAACTTGTTTTTTCTTTCCTACTCAAGAGACTGCTGCTTTGGACATCCTAGAAATTCTTCAAGAATCTCAACTATTTAGCGAAGATCGAAGTGAATACTTACTTGAAATTTCGCTATTTTTAGGTTTTTGAAAATGGGGCAAAAATTGAGCAAAAGAGTTTTTAATAAAAATTCATGAAAATTCTGATTTTTAGAAAAAACTATTGGTAGATTCGTGTTCAGGGGAAAAAATACATCGATTAAAGGCAAAAAAAACATTTTTTTTTGCATTTTGGCCAAACTTCAATGGATTCACTAAAATAGCTGTAATTTATTTTCTAGATAGAATTCAGGCTTGGCCACGAGCTCATTCTCTTCGTAATCGTTCAAGCTTCAAAACCTCACTCAGTTCATCCGATTCCGATCATTTTTCGATTTTTGGCAGAGTTTTAAAAATTCGACCCTTGGTTTGTCTTTGACGAAGCGTATGTTCCTTTGACAAAATTGCACTCTTCTCATTCTAGTTAATCTGGTGTCAAATGACATTGCTCGTGGCAAAAGATCAAAGGACGACGGAATAAAAAAAGTTCTAGAAGTCTGATTTTTCTAGGTCATTCCTAGGTCAATGCCCACCTCCGGACATTGGGGCATCTTATCTAAATATATTTTCCGCGCGATTTGAAATATTTCAATGAGACTGGCATCAAAATGTGTAAAAGACTCTTTCATCGCAACAAAAAACTAATCTCCATGAGAAAGGAGAGCCAACAATTATCGTTATCATGAATCAGTCGTGTTCGTACTCCAATGACACGTCAGCAAAGCCTTCTTCAATTACGCGGGACCATTAATTAAGGAATCAAACGATGATTAATCGCGTGATTATAATAATTAGAGTCTCTCCCGGGTCGCGAACAAATCTATAACCCAGTGGTACACTGATAATACCGTTATTAATGTAATTCTCGTCTAATCCTATTGGCCAACAAGGTTTGTCAAGAGTTCCCGTTTAAGCCGTGTCTCATGTCGCGTGTATCAAATCAAGACGAACGGTTCGGTACACACGGTAATATCAATATGGAGCATAGAATTTACGGACAGGGGTGACTCCGCGAACTCGGGCGTACAATGTTCAAAATCCGCTTTCGCCCTTGGAATTCCCTCCATTGTCGAAGTTTCCCTATTCGTTGGGGTGGTTCACCCTTCGTCCATCGTTGATGCGGACTTGTACAATATCGAAGGATCTCTCGGAAGAATAAACGCACCATTCAAGTTCGAACAGTCCCCAGTCGTCATCGTCATAGATAACCGCAGAGCCGTCATAATTCCAAGGTAATTGATTTAATTGCGAGCTCTCCTCAGCTACGAAGCGCAAAATCATCTCACCGTGGATCTCCCTGATTCGCTCCATCCCTCGCTTCCATATTCTTCCTCCTCGTCGTACCCGATGACACGCCGACCCCTTTCGCCCCAGGAGTAAGATAACAAGTCCCGGTTAATTGTTTCAAAGTTGCGGGTCGCGCATGACTCTATCTTCCTCCATCATCGCCAACCCTTCTCCGCCGCCTCTTTCCCCACTGTCATACCAAATTTCTTCCTCCCACTTTCCCAGTCTGCGTTTCTCTCTATCTTAGGAACCGACCTTCAGCGATATGCGACCTATTCATCGCGGTATAATTAATTTATACGCGACTATACATGCAAATACGAAAGTCCGTGTGTGGGTGTATGTGTGTGTGTGTGTACGGGCATAGATCGTCTCGTGGACTATTTGCAACCCCCGGTCCTCTTCCTTTCTTGGTTGGCATAATTGCACGATATCGTGCGAATTCTATGGGCATACGATGTATATACGTATAATGGAGAGTCGAAGACTAAAATGGGCGCTAAGGGTAAGAGCGAAGGGATGTTGAGTTCGAGGCATCTCGGCAAATTGAACCTCCGATGCTAATGGAAACTGCGTTACACGTCCTCTTTAACCGTATTGTACGAATCGTTGTTGCTATATACATCGCTCTGTGTATGAGCTCTTCGATCTTCCCACTTCCACGTTTATGCATTTACTATATTTGCACAGATACTCGATTTCACCATCTTCGCCAATTTCGCCCTCTCAGATTCCGTAATTTCTCGCGTCTCGATGGAAAATAAAAAATGATATTCTACTTCCAGAATTATCCAGCTGAGTGCATTCGGATCTCTATTGATTATGAATCGATTGATTGATTGATCTCTATTGATATAAATTGATTATGAATTAATTATTGATCTCTGATTGATTGATTATTGATTGATCTATGATTGATTGATCTCTCTTAATATAAATTGATTATGAATTGATTATAAAAAATGATAATAATTGTATAAAATAATTTTTTCGCAGAAATTGTCCTCAAAATTTGTGTTTGCCAATTTTGAATTAGCTTTGTAAATACTTGTACGATCTGAAAAATTTGGCTTTGAAAAGTTCAAATAAATGTATCTGGAAAAACACTCGGTTGATCAAGTCCAATTTTGGTGAATATGTTTTATTATTATTGTTATTATTATTATTGCGATAGAGGACTGGAAAGATATTTCAGGAAAAGACATGATTTCGAAGCAGAAAGATTTTTCACCTGATCGGGACATCATCTCGTTTACATTTTCATTAAATTTTTCAATTTTCATTCAATTTTCAGTAGAGCAAGTAACATTTAATTTTTATTTTAAAAAAAATTGAGAGAATATTGCTCTACTTCAATGTGGGCGTATTCGGGGGGAATTTTCCAGAATCTAAGGTTCACATATTGAGGCGAAGATTACGATTTCGTTTTAGCAAATATTCCCAACAGAATTGAATTTTCTCAATGTTTCCCAATCTCCGTGAAATTTCCACTCGATTTTCGTTGAAACTTGCATCGATTTCGAAGGCCCCTTTTTTCTCTATTTCTCTTCTGCCCTCGGAAACTTTTTATGCACTTTAGACGGAACATCCTTGTAAACCTGGCACGAGTAGCTATATATGGGGCATTCCATACCGATTCAACCTGGGTCTGACCGTCTCCGATTTTGTCCCCAATTTTTTATGGTTTTATAGTAAGTCCGAAGAGCATTCAGGATTTTTTTCAGATTTTTTTGGAGTAATTTGAGTTAACTATAATTTTATAAACAAATTATCTTTAGCCCAAATTTAAAAATCTTTAAAAAATCGGAAAATTCCAGTTTTTTATATGAAAAATTTCAAACACTGAGCCAAATTGGACAGGGGTATTTCCTCTGTTCATAATAAGCTTTTTGAAAAAAAAATCAAATAGAAAGAGGACCCTGAATTGAGTGAACCGTTATCCAAACATTTTTGTATGAATTCAAGTGTTTCAAAAAGTGTTTGGATAAGGGCCCACTCAATTCAGGTTTCTCTTTCTATTAAAAAAAAAATACGTAAATGCTTGATATAAACAAAAGGGAGCCCCTGTGCACTTTGGCTCAACGCTTGAAATTTCTCATATAAAAAAAGGAATCTTTGTGATTATAGTCGAGTCATATTGCTGCAAAAAAATCTAAAAAAAATCCTGAGTGCTTTTCAGAGGTACTACAAAACCATAAAAAATGGCGGACAAAATCGGAGAGGTGAAGGATCAGAACCAGATCGAATCGGTGTGGAATGCCTCATATATACGTGCGTGTATACGGAGCCCGAGAGAAGATTTAATTAAAAATTGCTGCAAAGCGGAAGAGCGGCGGTGCTGAGGGCAAGAATCCTCCCTTTCCGCCCTCTTTCGCTGTGGGTACGAGTTTTTATCGAGGGCTAAGTACATTAAAGGCTAGATCAAATTACAACCGGGCACGCAATAAATGTTTGGTAATTACTATTCTTTAAAACTCCTCGGAGAAGCTCTCTCTCTCTCTCTCCCTCTCTATTTGTCTCTCTCTTCAGGACGATCAAAGTGAAAGTCAGTGATTGGCAGCCAAAACTATGAATAATCCCTGGAACGAGAAATACAAAGGCATTCCAATCACTGTCATCCTTTTTTATGCAGACAGCCAATCGCTGCATCGCTCATTTCTCCGCTCTATATGGGGTGTTAAGTAACTAGATAACCTGACTAGGTTCACTATGTAGAGCGCGCCAAGACAATAAATTAGCTTTTTTCAAAATTGTTGTACGACAAAAATTGGTTTAGTTATTAATGTTTTAAACTGACCAATGACGGCTAGAATCTAGGAGCAATGCTACTGGTGAGCCGCGTGGTGGGGGTAACTGTGGGCGTGTCGTAAAAACCCCCACCAGCGTCATTTCTCCTAGATTCTAACCGTCATTGGTCAACTTTAAAAACATTGATAACTGAGCCAATTTTTATCGTACAAAATTTTTAAAAAAAGATTTTTTTTCGTCTTGATGCGCTCTACACGGCGAACCTAGTCAGGTTATCTAATAGCTTATCATCCTGTATATGTCATCTTCTATGTACATCGCTGTTTCTTTCCGGCTTCTTGCGTCTCAATTTTCCTCTCTTTTCCACCCTCGTATAAATTTTTTTCTTCCCTTCTTTCTTTATTCGCCCCTACTCGAGGATCTCACGTCCTCCCTCTTGCTCTCGCTGTCTCTCCGTGGCAAAACTTTGTCGGAAAATGTACTTAAATAACTTTCGGCCTTTCGCTCGTTTAACAAAAATGAATTAGCTCTCGGTGGCCCCTGGCCGTGAGATGAATTTGTTTAAGCCGGATCCTAGTCCAAGAGCGTGGAACAAGGAGGGAAAGAGAGCGAGATAAATCTTTTCTTTCGCTCCTCTTTCCCATTTTACGTTTGACTTTTGTTTTTCGCCGCTCTTTTCCTCTCTTTACTAGCACTCGTTTCAGACATGCACCCGTGTGCTTTGCGCTAAGCCTCTAACGAGTCTCGAGAGGGAAAAAGTAAGGGAAATTTCGACTTTGCTGGTACGGAACCGATTTTTCTACAATCCACTCATCCTTGTGATTACGAAAAATCAAGCTCGAAGAATGAGGGATATCGATTTTGTAATTAGGATTTTTTTTTACTCGATGATTCGCTGGAAAATAGTAAGGAATGGAGAATTTTGGGAAAAAAAAGGTCTCCAGAGTCTTACGAGGATAAATCGAACCGTATTTTTCGCATTTGCAGTGATTAAGGCGGTATTCTGGTCTAGGATTTTGAAAAAATCAATTTTTTTCATATTCTTAAAGTTTAGAGCTTTAAGAATTCATCCTCGAAAGAAATTTTTTTTATTCCAATAATTTGCAGGGTTATAGCTATTTTAGTGACGTAGCAACTATGCCCGTCACGTCAAAACGCAACTCAAGGGAGTATTCTGGTCTAGAATTTTGAAAAAATCAATTTTTTTCTGCATATTCTTCAAGTGTAGACCTAAAAATATATCCTCGAAATGAAATTTCTAAATTCAAATAATTTACAGAGTTATAGCTATTTTAATGACGCAAGAACTATGCTCGTAACTTTAAGGGGTATTCTGATCTAGAATTTTGAAAAAATCATTTTTTTCTGCATATTCTTAAAGTGTAAATCTTTAAAAATATATCCTCGAAAGGAAATTTTTAAATTGCAGTAATTTCCGGAGTTGTAGCTATTTTAATGACGTAGCAACTGCACTCGTCACGTGAGAGCGTAACTTTAAGGCAGTATTCTGGTCTAGCATTCTTGAAAAAACAATTTTTTTCGACATATTCTTGAAGTTTAGACCTTTAAGAATATATCCTCGAAAGGAAATTCCTCAATTCCAATAATTTAGAGTTATAGCTATTTTAGTGACGCAGCAACTATGCCTGTCACGTTAAAGCGTTACTTTAAGGAGTACTCTAATCTAGAATTTTGAAACATCATTTTTTTGCATATTCTCAACGTTTAAATCTTTAAAAATATATCCTCGAGAGGAAATTTTTAAATTGCAATAATTTCCGGAGTTGTAGCTATTTTAATGACGCAGCAACTACGCTCGTCACATCCGAGCGTAACTTTGAGGGGTATTCTTGTACAGAATTTTAGAAAAAGTAATTTTTTCAGCATATTTTTGAAGTTTAGACCTTTAAGAATATATCGCCGAAAGGAAATTTATTAATTCCAGTAATTTACGAAATTATAGCTATTTTAATGACGCAACAACTACGCCCGTTAAGTCGGAGCAAATCGGTCTATAGACGTTTTTCTCAACCGATTTACTTCAAATTTTTTAACAATCTTCAATGTATCTTTTGTATCAAAATTTTGTTTGTTGACTATTGTAAGAAAATTAAGAACTATGAAAAAAAGAGTTGAAAGAAGCCGTTTTTGTTCACACAGCTGCTATTTTGCGAAATATTTTTTTTAAATGTTTTCTCTGAGGTAAGGGCCTTTTTTAGCCCCACCTTGACCAGCTTGTAACTTATTTAATTTTTTTTTCTCGAACATTTTTTTATTTGTTGTTAAAATGTTAAGAAATTTGTTGTAAAAAAAGAATGGGAAAATATATGTCTCTAGACCAGAATACCGCCTTAATCTTGAAGCAAAGTTTGTCGCTCTGCACCTTGCGCCAGTTTTCACCTCGCTCTCGGTCTTGTTTCAAAGATAAAAGTGAAAAAAGCAGCAATTTTGTAATTCTCGTATCGTAACGTTTTGTCGAGAAACACACACGAAGAAACACACACGTGGGATTCTCGACTCCGGAAATTTCTTTTTTCTCACCAGCACGAAAGAGATCTTTTTCTCTCATTGTCCGTGCGAACTCGAGAGCCAGAAACTAGAGACAGGTGTCCTCGAGCTCGAAACCACCGCAACTGAAAGAACTAACGAGATCGCGCCACACGTCGAACCCAAAACTCTCTTTTTCTCACTCGCTTGGGGGGAAGAAAAAGAGGGTTGAAAAAAGTCTCTGCGCGGCGATTCGAATGCTGAAAGAGGAAGAGATTACCGGGACTCCGTATGAACAGAGAGGCAGAGAAAAAAGGGAGAGAAAAAGATTCTCCCAGAATTAGCCAAGGGATTATGGAAGAGCTTGGGATTAGGGGATAAATTTACCTCCCTATTGCTGAGTCTCTTGAAAGAAAAAAGAAAAATCTAAAGTTTAACCAAAAGTAATGAAAAAAAAGTTTTCACATCTCCGATTATCGATCAAAAATTTTCATAATGAAAAACGTTCTGTCAATCGCTTCATCGAAATTAAAGATTTTAGAAGAGGTGAGATTAGTGGAAAATGGAAATGGAAAACGGTTCCAAGTTCCAAGATCAGACAACAATTCATCTGAAACAATCTTTTCGAGATATTTCGTCGTCAATGATCAATCTTTACCAGAAAATATATTCAATCGTATTATCGATATCGATAAATTCATCGATATCGATTGTAGAATAATTGCAGTTGGTTGTAATACATAGTTATAGTTAGTTATATATACTTGGTAATAGTTTGCACAAAAATACAAAAATGATCAGTAATAATTATTTACGTTTTAAAAGGAAGATCTTGACTCATTCAGTCCTTTGAATTGAATTGAACAGTTAATGAATTAAATAAATATTTTTTAACGGTTAATAAATTCTTTTGGCACAAATGAAATATTTCTCAATGACTAAAAAATTTTGTAACAGTTAAGAAATATTTAAATAAAAGTGCCAACTAAATACATTTCTTTACTCCAAATAAACTGTTTTCTCTTCTGAAATCGCGATTGTTTGGAGAATTTAAATGTAAAGGATAGATTTAATTTCTCAATGAGTATTCTTTAGAGATGTTCGATTTTTTAGAAACAATCGATTCTGAATCGAATCGAGAAAATCGATTTTTATGCAAAATCGAATCCAAAAAATCGATTTCGTAAGAATGGATTTTTAAAAATCGTAAAAAAAAAAATTGCTGATTAGAGCTTACATAAGTGTTTATTAAGTTTTGATATGGAAAATAATTGAATTGAATTAATTACTTTTAATACAAAATGATGAATACAAAATAACAAATATAAAGCAGTCCTCATTCTGGCTAAACATAGTTTGATTCTTTTAGACATTTGCACTTTTTAATATATTCTTAAAAATATTATGAATATATTTAACAAATCAGACTTTTTTTCTATTACATAAATTTCTATTGTTTTACGATATTTTGTTTATTTTTTACTTTCAATTTTCCAACTCTTTTTCTCACATTTTCACATACTTTTTTTTTCTTTTAACCTTGACGTTGATGTTTCATAGACTCAATCTCTATTTAATTGCCAAGCTTTAATAAATAATGACTTTAACAAAAAATCGACTTTTCGATTTATAAGATCAAAAATTGATGTACCTAAAGATCGAAAAGCAAAGAATAGATTCAAAACATCGATTTTTCAAACGACAGAATCGATCTTTCAATTAATCGAATCGGAATCGACCATCCCTGGACTACCCTTCTAAAAACTAAAAGGCCTGAACATCGAAAAACAACAATCTCTCTTATTAATCAATCTCCAAAAGTAAAACGCATTTGTTCGATGATTTCATCAAATTTTCAGTTCATTTCAAGACGTAATTCGTGATAAATCGGCAAATATCGTGGTGAGTTTCATCGAAAATGTGTTTAGACATTCCATTTTCCAGTCAATCGAACACGACCCCTAAATCATTGGATGGAAATGAACATCGAAGCTTTGGAGCCAGACAACAAAAAGGAAAATGGCGATGCTCGATGGAGCTTTTTGCTCCATTAAGAGCATCGATGTCAGATGAAAAAGCATCATAGATGAAGAGGGATAGAGCAGAGAAAATGGTCGAACCTCCGTGTTCGTTAACTTTCAAAATTCATAACTGAAGAGGATTTTCGATATTTCCAAGATTCACCACATGGCGCTTTTTTTTTTGGTCTCATAGGTTGGTTCTCGCGCCATTTTGATCCTCAAACGTGTCGATGTTGGCCCCCTTCTCCTCTTATCATCCCAGAAAATAACATCAAGGAACATTGAGGGCGAAGCGCCAAGAAAATGTGGGGGAATATGGCCCCTCCCCCTCCCCCCCCCAAATATTTGTAGCCATAACTTTAACGACCGTAGACGCAATTGTTTTTGGAAGCATGTTGGTAAGACAAAATTGATGTCGAAACATTGGCGAGAAACTTTGCAGCATCGATTTTCCGACGGTTCGTTTTACCCCGAAAGGTCCGTAAGGGTGGTTTTACTCGCTGAACGCGTATCCCATTATCACAGTGGCTTATCCTTCGCGCCATCGAGTCGTAAAACAACCGAAAGGAGAGAAAAGAAGGCATTTGAGCACTAGTGCGCGTAAACACGAGCTTACAAGGGCTGAAAATGAAAATTATATTGACAAGCTTGAAATTTTGTAAGTTTTCGCGTTATTACAGAGCCCACCGTAAAATAAAGCTCAGCGGTGAAACGTCTTATCACTCACGTAATAATGTCCACGAAGCAAAGTTTTACAACTAATGGTTTGTGGTATTTCATTATGACTTTTTTTTCAGTTACGGTTATCATAAAATGAGTGATCAAATTATCAGGATTCACGATTTATGGTTATGGTTAACCATGATTCCGTTCGGTGAAAGGTAATATTATTTTATATTATATTTTATTGTGTTATATTATTAAGGTCATGTATATATGCGTCATTCCATGTGAATTCAACGACGTTTTGCCGGTGTCCCCCTTCGATTTTTTTTTTCAAATATCTTATTATGCATGCAAAAAAAAGTATCCGTGTAATTTTATAGCTCTCTATCTTAAACCATAACGAAGTTATTGATTTTCGAAAAATTATTCTTAAAATAATCATAACTTATACAATCACCAAGATATTCTCGCTTGCTAGGTGGTCATTTTTTTTGTTTATCAATGTACTTTAAAAAAAAATATCGAAAATTGAGAAAAATTTTTAAAATGTTTTTTTTAGCTGTTTTAAGCTAAAAATTGCATTTTCTTTTAATGGGACCCCTTCAATTTCTTTCAAAAAAATATATAAAATTCTATGCAAAAAATCAAAATTTTTCAGACTTTACCGAAGATGGGATTCAAATAACTTCTTATAAAATTTTTTTTATCGATTTTTTTTTCGTGATTTTGATCTTGTTTCCTTCTATGACTACAATAGTTGATTTCAATTACGTTAAAATAAAAGATTCAACTTCTCTCATATATTTCCTTTGTAAGTTATAATAATTAACATTAAGAATTACAATTCAAGTACATTTAGCACTTTATTCAATTTTTGTACACAAAAATTGTAATTCTTAATGTTAATTATTATAATTTACGAAGAAAATATGTGAGAGAAGTTGAATTATTTGTTTAAACATGATGGAAATCAATTATTGTAGTCATAGAAGAAAAAAAGATCAAAATTACGAGAAAAAAATCAAAAATTTGTTTTTTTAATCAGAAGTCATTTTAATCCCATCTTCGGTAAAATCTCAAAAATTTTTTTTTTTTACGTAGAATTTTAGATTTTTTGTTGAGTAAAATCGAAGAGGTCCCATTGACAGAAAATCCAATTTTTTAGCATAAAACAGTCAAAAAGACATTAAAATTTTTTTTCTCAATTTTCGATATTTTTTTAAAAAAGTACATTGAAAAACAAAAAAAAATGACCGTTTAGCAAATTAGAGTATCTTGGTTATTGTAGAAGTTATGATTATTATAAGAATATTTTTTCAAAAATCAATAACTTCGGTATGGTTTAAGATAGAGAGTTAAAATTTTACATAGATACTTTTTTTTGCATGTAATAATAACATATTAAAAAATGTAAAAAATCGAAAGGGGTTACCGACAAAAGGTCGTTGATTCGACATGAAATGACTCATATATGAGGCATTTCACGTCAATTCAGCCACCCCATTTTTTGAAATCACCAAGAAGAGAAAATTTGTGATTTTTTCAGATTTTTAAATGACATTTTTTAGCCGGAAAAAAATACAAAATATTTGTTTGTCCCATTTTGTAACTCAAAAATTATTCATCGTACGAAAAAAAGTAGAACATAAAATTTAGGATTTGAAATTTCACTGAAATTTTTTACAAACTCCTCCAAAAGCTCTAAATGCCATTTTTGGAGCAAATAATGTGTTGATATTTTTTTCTCAGAATTGACATCTTCGATTCGTCCGTAGTCCTAACAGTTTTTTACTTGATATATTTACAGACTATAAAAAAATTGGCGTAGTGGAGAATCCATTATTTCAAATGCATTTTTATTGATACAATCTATCATGATAGAGTGATTTAACGAAAAAGTGTAGATATTGATATTTCATCATTATTAATCGTAGACAGGGAAAAATAATAAAATAATCTCGTTTTGATGCTGCGAAGATGATTCCAGGAACAAAGCAGTATCATTGCTTCATTCCCAAAAATCATGCCCTGATCGGACTAAAAAAGTACTCATTGGCCATAGAAACGTCGATGTATCCAAAGAGGGTAAATTAATTCTTTTTTGCAATCGAGAGACGCGAGTAGCCTTTGACTCAAATTTGAATAGACTTTATCGGTGTACATGGGTCCATTGATAAAGTTTATTAAAATGTACAAAAAGATATTTAAAAAAAGAAAAAACCTTAAAAAATTGAAAAAGTACAAAAAATAAACAAAAATGCGGGCTTTAGAAAATATCTATAGATAGTCTCAACCCTGATAATGCACAGAGAAATTTGTGTATTCGTTTGGGATGCATGGGAAGGAATGGATTCTCCGCTATAAGCCAATTTTTTTGTAGTCTGTAAATATATCAAGTAAAAAACTGTTAGAACTGCAGACAAATCGAAGATGTCAATTCTGAGAAAAAAAAATATCAAAACATAATTTGCTTCGAAAATGGCGTATAAAGGCTCTTGGAGGAGTTCGTAAAAAATTTCAGTGAAAAGTACGTTGTAAAACCTAAATTCCACGTTGTACTTTTTTTCGTACGATGAATGATTTTCGAGTTACGAAATGGAACAAGAAAATTTGTTGTATTTTTTTTCGGCTAAAATATATAATATAAAAATCTGAAAAAAATCACGAATTTTCTTGACAATAAAAACTATTTTATAAAAATTTGTATGCGATTTTTGGTGATTTCAAAAAATGGGGTGGCCGAACTTGACGTGGAATGCCTCATGTATGTATCACGGAAAAAAATGATCAGTGACAATTCATGTGTAATATTTAAAAATCTACTGAATTCAATGCAGAATATACGGTTCAGAACTGTAATTCAGATGTTTTACTGGGAATCCATTATAAATTAATGGATTTAATGTAGTTTCTACTTTTCAAACCATTACAAATGCTGATTTACACTGTAAAAAATGCAATGTCCACCGCAAAAAAATGACAAAGTAGAAATAACAAGCAGAAACGACGAAATCCACTGTGTTTGAACTGTAAAATTTACAATGGTCTCTGTAGAATGTTCAAAGCACATAATTAGAAATAGCAGTGTTCCCAGTGAAAAATCAAATGCGCGCCGCAAAATATGCAACATCAATTTCAATTTTTACAGTGTGGCACTGTAACGGGACGACCCGCGGCGTGCCACGATCTCTGCATTTCGCCCGAGATCCGCTAGATGGTGTCGGACGGCACGCCCTCTCGCGCCAGCGAGAGAGCCACCGAGCACCTATAAGGTCCGATGTATTACCAACATCGGCGTCCTCAATTGTCATACAATTGTTGGAACATCACCCGCGTTCTGTGGTCGAGCAGTCCTATCGACTGAAGACTACATTTTCTTAACGGATCACCATTGAATTTCGGTGACGCTCGTGCTCTTTATGGGTGCGAGGTTAAACTAGATTCGCTTCATTAATTGATCTCACGATTAATTAGTCAAGTACAAGCCCTCGTAGCTATGAGCCTGAGCGAGGATAAATAACGGTTTATTGCAATATTTGAATAAATTGGAATTTATTCAAATATCGAAACGTTTCACTGCACTATAATTTATTTTAGAAATTGCAGTATTTTCAGTGAAAAATAAAAAACGTACCGCAAAACATATTACGTTCTTTTCAACTTTTACAATGTACACTGTAATTTTTTCACGGGCCCTGGATAATTTTTATAATGTGAAATGTATAAAAAGTTAACCGGATACAACAGAAATATAACGTTTCACGTAGTGTACATTTTACTGTTCCACACTGTAAAAATTCGTACGATGGGCATGTACCATGTCATATGTGACATCTGTATATTGTATTGAAGAAATATGCAAATTTCACTGTTTGCCCTTCCAGGAAGCGCTGTTGACGGGGAAAACTGTAAAAATTAATGGGAAACTCAGCAGTTCTCACTGATCATTTTTTTCCGTGTATTAATTAATAATATAATATTAAGGTCATATTATATTATATTATCTTATATTATGGCCTTATTATATTGATTATCGAGGGCGCATGAAAGCTCTAGAAATGACAAATTTTTATGACCAATGAAAGAAGCTGTAACTTCTATATAATACGAATGGAAGAAAGTTGGACCGGTCGAGTTTTCATTCCGCGAGCTTTCTCCATGGTTTACCGGCTGGATTAACTCGAGGGTATGTCGAGAAAGTTCTTAATATCCTAATGAAAACAGGGGAAAATATCGTGCGCGGGCAAGCGTCAAGCCCGCGTCGCAGCACGTGGCAGCTCGCAACCCCTCGCTGCGAGGGCCTTTCGCGTTGATGTGGGGAGGGGCTTGGAGAAAACCAAAATGCCTCAGTTTCTTAAGCCGCTGCTGTAGCTGGAGGATTCACGAGAGTGCCGCAGGTTGAAGGATTTAACGAAAAACCTATATACAGCTCTGTCAAACGACCCCCTTAACGTTCTTCTCGGTGATGTATTTCACATAAACTCAAACAAAAACTATAACCCTTACCCTCTCAGATTTGGTTCACCATTTCTTCTACACTTATGAGCACTTGATTTCATTCAACATTTTTGTATTACCAAGATTTTTTTGTTTTTGTTTGAATCAATATATTCGCTTCGCACAAAAAGCTTCACTGCTCTTTTAAAAATGAAGATTATTCAATTGAACAAGCGGCATTTCCAAGGAAACATATTCAGCTTCATTCGCTTTCTCCAAAACATGTTTTCGATTTTTTTCTTAACCCTTTGAAACAGGGTCGATTTTTGATTTTTTTTTTACCCTGAAATTTTTGCGCACGATCCATTAAATTTTTTTAAAACTGTTATTTTATATTAAAAAAAACTTGTCGGGGGAAGTATAAGCTTCAATTTAGTTTTTTTTAAAGTTTCGTATGATTTTTTTTTCGCAAAAATATTCAGATTTTTGCGAAAAACGATCATTTTTGTAAAATGAATCGTAACTCTAAAACTACTGGGTTTTCGTTAAATCACTAAGAGGGTAGAAAGCTGCATACAATTATTCTGGATTTAATTACATTTTTTCAGAATTTTTTTTCAAAATTTTTTTTTCAAACATTTTTCCTGTTGTAGAGATATTTTTTAATCTCAAACAATCGAGTCTCCTACCTCATCTACACGGGTTTTCCGATTAAAAAAAAGCCATGTAGATGAAGTTTTTCGATGAAAAAGCCGTGTAGATGAGGTAAGAGACCCGATTGTTTGAGATAAAAAAATATCTCGTTGACAGGGAAAAATCTCGAAAAAAAATGTTGAAAAAAAATTCTGAAAAAATTTCATCATATCCAAAATAACTGTGTGCAACTTTTCACCCTTTTAGTGATTTCACAAAAATCCAGTAGTTTTAGAGTTACGCTAGATTTTACAAATATGGTCGTTTGCAAAAAATGGAATATTTTTGCGAAAAAAAATCGTACGAAACTTTTTAGAAAACGAAATTGAAGCTTATACTCCCCTCCGCAAGTTTTTCATCTAAAAAGGACTTTGAAAAAATGTCACGGGTCATGTGCCAAAATTTCAACGCCAAAAAAAAGCCAAAAAAACGACCATGTTCCAAAGGTCGTACCGGATTTCAAAAAAATCGAAATTTTTTTTTTGGAAAAAGGGAAATGAAGCTGAATATGTCCCCTTTGAAAGACTTTTTGTTGAGTTGAAATATTTCGATTTTTAAAAGAGCAGTGAAACTTTTTATGCGGCGCGGAATCGACACTGCCCTCTAAACTTTTGGAGGGCAGTGTACATACGTCGTATATATTTTATCTCACGAGAGAAGAGGGCTACAGCTTTGTTTCTCGATTCTTTTCAAAACGTAAACACGAATCGATGCCTGAAAACCAATATGACTGGCCCACGAATCATCGTGTCCCACGATTTACGCCCTTTTATTCGTCAGGGGTCGTATTTTTGCTATATACATATATACTGTATAGTTTATGGCGGAAACGCCGATAATCTATATTCTATAATGAGTAAGTTCGTTAATTGTTCCCCGTCGCTCGTTTGGCCGAGCAGAGAGGCCAGCAAAGCTTCACCATAGAAAGAGGGCCAGAAGAGAGAGGGAGAGAGGAATACATGAAAAGGTCGATTGAGGGGTAGTTTGCAGGGGGAGGTGATGCACAACA